>PKML01012785.1:52011-63132 GCA_002933935.1 Eutrema yunnanense | reverse complement strand
ACACTTGCTGAGCACAACAGACCTGATCAGTTCTATGCCAATCGATCTGCGATTCGCATCCCAACTTTTCAGAGGAACGACTTCGAGCTGAAGCCTGCATACTATGCTCTTGTAAGTCAGAGCCCATTCCATGGTTTATCTCATGAGCATCCCATGGATCATATCGAGAGGTTCGAGGACTTGGTCACTGGGATGAAGTACAATGGAGTACCCAACGAGTTCCTCTTCTGCAAACTTTTCCCATACTCTCTTGGTGGGGATGCTGCTTATTGGCTGAAGCAGTTAGCTTCTGATTCTCTAACTACATGGGATGAGACGAAGAAAGCATTCCTGTGCAACTTCTACGATGATGCGAGATCTGAAGAGCTCAGGAACAAGATCTCTCAATTTTCTCAAGGTCCAACAGAGGCACTCAAGGCAGCTTGGATTCGCTTCAAATCATATCAGAGAGATTGTCCGCACCATGGGTTCAATCAGGTTCAGCTGATGGGCACATTTTACAGAGGGATCGATTGGAGGTACCAGATGGCTTTGGATACTGCGAGTAATGGGAATTTCAACACCAGGTATCCAGATGACGCAGTCGTGCTGATTGAGAACTTGGCGTCTAGCAATAGGACCAAGAATGCTGATTTCGAGAGGAAGAAGCAAGCTGCAGGAATTGATGCATCGTAGATTGCTGAAGTTCAAGCCAAGCTGGATTTCCTAAACGGGAAGAATCAGAAAGCTGTTCACTTTGCTGCTGAGGATGAAGTGGAAGATGTTAACTATGTTGGTGGTTCTGGATTTCAGGGTCAGCAATTTGGGTACAACAACAACTGAAACTTCAACAACAGCACTCGCAATTACGGGAACTCTTCGTACCAGCCCATCCCTCCAAATTCCACAGACAATAAGATGGAATCTATGCTTGAACAGGTTCTTCAGGGATAATAGAAGTTGCAAGTGGATTTCAATGGGAAGTTTGACTCGATGTACATTGATCTGAATGGGAAAATCGAAGCCATCAGTCTCTCCCAGAGGAAGCTGGAAACTCAGGTCGCTCAGACCGCATCAGCTGTAAAGAGGCAGGAAGGTGTTCTTCCAGGAAGAACTGAAAATCCAAGACCACACGTCAATGCGATCTCCTCAAGTGCAGGAAATTTCGACGAGGATTCTGAAATCGCACAAGCATCGATCGATACCAGCCTGTATCGATCGATACCAGTCCAGACACCTGCACGAGTGGATCCGAAATCACGTGTATCGATCGATACTCCTCCAGTATCGGTCAATGCTGAGACGCAGGTTGAGAAGAAGCCTGAATTTGCTGCATCAGTCTTCGATTACAGAAGTATCGATCGATACCCTGTCTGTATCGATCGATGCTCACCCGAAGAAAAGTCGAAGCAAAAAGCCAGTATCGCCCAGTTTTGGGAAGACCAGGAAGCCGAGTATCAGACAGAGAGAGCTAAGGAACGAACTGAGAAACGTGCGCATAAGACCAAGAAGCTGAATCATGTTCCTAAACACCTCAGAGATCCCATCTCTCCAAAGCAGCTGCGTGGCTTTGAGAAGATGGTACGAAGGATTTCCCCTGAATCAACCTTTGAAGAAGCTCTAGAGTGCCGTCCTCTGCTAAGTCACTTCAAGGATTGCAGAGAAACTGAGGAAGAGATCAAGGCACTCTTCATTAAGGTGAGAGGTACACCTCCACTGAGACAGTTGACTAAGAGGGAAGACCCAGGGATATTCTCAGTTGCATGCTCTATCTCTGGAGTTGAATTCAAAGATTCTCTCGTTGACTCAGGAGCCTGCGTCAATGTCATGTCTAGGGCAATTGCAGAGAGATTGGGAGCTGACATTCAACCTCCAAAGACATCTATCACGTTCGCAAACGATTCCACCGCTCTTCTATATGGGGCAATCGCTAATTTGATGATCACAATAGGAGACTGACTGGTTCCTAGAGATGAATGCAAAATCTCGTACGCAGTTGATTTTCGGAAGACCGTTCATGGCTACGGTTGGTGCGATTATGGACACACCCAGCAAGCACATCTCATTCTCATACATTGACAAGGAGGTGTACTACAAAGCCATCCATAGAGCAACTCCCGGATGTGTCTCTTGCATTGAAGATGTTACAGGAGAGACTTTGGCAGTTGATCTTTTGGAAGAGCCTCCTGATGAGCCTACTGTCGCAGACATTTCAGCTGAATCACCCAGCATCCCCAAGGAAGTTGTCAAGAAGGCTAAGGCAACAAAGAAGAAGAAGGCCAAGAGAAAAAACGTCGAGAATCCCCATGTCACTTTAATCCCTCAGAAATGTGACGGAGACTCGATTGAGTGCAAGGTGAAGTGCAAAGGAGCTTCGAAGCCATTCTCTAAGGCTAGAATTCTTCTTACTTCGGAGCTGAAAGAGAAAGGACAGGAGTTTGTGGACATCATGATGAGCAGAACTCTGACGCTAGCGATGTCAAGTTGTGGAGCCTGTTTTGGTGCAAGCTCTCACTCTTATCCACCCTGAAGGGCGTTACAGTCAAGCTATTGACGTTAAACGAGCGCTTGGTGGGAGGCAACCCACTGGTGAGTCTTTTATTTCTTTTATTTTTCGTTTTTTGTGTCTTGAGTGAATCAGATTGGAGCAAACGAGGAGAAGCTGAACTGACCTTGATGAAATCGCCAGGGTATCGATCGATACCATGTTGGTATCGGTCGATAACCTGCGGGGAATGATGAAATTCTGTGTCGACTTAAGCCTGTATCGATCGATACAGGCTGTATGTCGGTCGATACTCTATGTTCCAGCAAGGTAACTTCTTGTTTTTCATAATTTTATTTTGTTCTTTTGTTTTCTTTCACTGACTCTAGGCTAGATAACACTGGGGATATTGTTGTTCAAGTCTGGGGGAGGTGTCTGCTGACATTGTGTTTGTTTTTCTTAGAGTCATAAAATAAAATAAAATTGTTGTTTTATTGAGTCAAAACTTGTTGGAGATAATGATCATGTGCTTGAACCTATTGATTTGATTTTGTTTTTGAGTGCACAATGTTACAGGATCAGTTCTAGATCGACTAATGAAAAATCCAAGGACTGACCAGTTGACTAGAAAACATCCATGTCTCCAGCAGAGTTCTTCTGAAGCTTGAGCCAAATTTTTGCACTTCATCAATGTGGTTAGTGTTTTTAGATCTTGATTCATCATTCATATCTGATAAAAGAACCCATGTGTTTAGAATTATGGTATCTCTCTCCCCTATTATAAGTTGATAAATAAGAGCATAAAACATTGAAATGATTTTCTTCTGAGTAGAGGGTTAGGAAAATTTCCAGCGATCCCATTATTCTACTTAAGAGGGAATGATCACACAAAGGATTGGAAGTGAGGCTAGTATTCTCCTATGATGCCATTATTCGCCTACAACCTTTGATACATAGAGAGGGAAGAACCGGGGATTTGGTGGCAAACACCATCAATACTCGCGTCTCATACCTTGATGTGTATATGCAAAGCTGAAAATAAAATTAAAAAAAAGAGAACATAATAAGAAATAAGTCTTGGAGAGAGAAAATAATACAAAAAGTGTGAAAAAGGGTGGTTCCTTGTCATGATATCGTCTGGTAAAGAATCTAGAAGGCTCTTGAACATTGGTTGCAGTGATGAAACTGGTGATGAGGGTTTTATTTGAACAATGTTGTGGGATAATGTGTGGAGTCTGGGAAAGCTGCGAATGTCTACGGAGAAGTACATGGTGGTTAGATCAAAAGCTGGTTAGGTGACATTTGGATACTTGGAAAAAATGTCATTTCGATGGTTCATGAACAGGTGAGTCTCCGTGTTTTCAAACCTCTTTCTCTGTTTAGTCTNTGGAAGCGAGGCTAGGATTTTCCTATGATGCCATTATTCGCCTACATCCTTTGATACATAGAGAGGGAAGAACCGGGGATTTGGTGGCAAACACCATCAATACTCGCGTCTCATACCTTGATGTGTATATGCAAAGCTGAAAATAAAATTAAAAAAAAGAGAACATAATAAGAAATAAGTCTTGGAGAGAGAAAATAATACAAAAAGTGTGAAAAAGGGTGGTTCCTTGTCATGATATCGTCTGGTAAAGAATCTAGAAGGCTCTTGAACATTGGCTGCAGTGATGAAACTGGTGATGAGGGTTTTATTTGAACAATGTTGTGGGATAATGTGTGGAGTCTGGGAAAGCTGCGAATGTCTACGGAGAAGTACATGGTGGTTAGATCAAAAGCTGGTTAGGTGACATTTGGATACTTGGAAAAAATGTCATTTCGATGGTTCATGAACAGGTGAGTCTCCGTGTTTTCAAACCTCTTTCTCTGTTTAGTCTTCTATTTGCTTGAGGGCAAGCAAAGGCTAAGTCTGGGGGAGTTGATATATCATGGTTTTTACCCCTTTTAAGCCATGATATAAATCCTTTTTGTAGTCTTTATGCTATTTCGTAGTGTTTTAGAGTCTTTTACAGGTTATAACACGTTTGGAGCATTATTGGAGATATTGGAGTTTTCTGGAGCATTTTGGAGCGAAGCAGAGATCCGTCTAGCTGAGACGTCGAAATCATATGAGTATCGATCGATACCCCCTGGTATCGATCGATACCCGTCGAGGAAACAGAAGGATCGTGACTTATTGAAGAGTTGAAGAATTGCAGAATTGGCCCAGAAGACTTTGATATTTACAAGATGGCCCAGAACGTGTTTTAGCTTATAAATTAGGTTTTCAGCCACCTGTTTAGGCTATGCTTTATTGTAAGCCTTATTTTCTATACTTTGATTTTACTTTGGTTTGAGAGACAAGTCTGAATCTCCCTTCGTCCGAGATCAGATCTCAAAACCTCTTCTTACTATTTTATTGATGATTTATTCAAACATGTTGATTGTTTCATTCTCCATGTCTGAGTAGATCCACTTTAGGTTTAGGGTTTTCTCATAAGGGTTTTTCTCTGAATGCTAGATTGATTATCTGTTTAGGATTCACTATCTGAATTAGTTTTTCGCTTAGGTTGTGTTCAAGGATAATTTTAGGTTGACGAATCTGAAACTTAGATCTTAGGATAATTGATTAGGCACGACAGTGCGATTGATTACCTGATAGAACCTTAGGTGAGCAAATTGATTATTTGCAAAGAGATTTGGTTTAATTGATTTGTGAATATATCAAACCTGAACTTTAAAGCTGATTTAGAATTTAGGATTCGCAAAGAGATTTGGAATTCCTAGGATTTAGATTTAGATAATTCTCGCAACGACAGTTGGTTAATTATACTTTAGTGATTTGAGTTCAAGAACTGCACTAAATCTGAATCCTGCTAGTTAGTTTATCTGCATTCATTGATTTCCTGAGAAAAACTCTGAGCCTATATTCTTCCAATTGAATTACAACTTTTCTAATTTCTGCTCTGCTTTCAATTACATCTGTTTGGCTTAGCTTAATTCTCATCTATACAATCTATTGTGCATCTCTGTGAGTCTTTGTGCTTCGACCCCTAACTATATTACAACTAGTGCTTTAGTACTGTTAGGGTATTAATTTGAGCATATCAGAGGACCACAATAAATAATCATCATATTTTCTAAACAATTTAGTTCAATTTAGACAAACATATTAAACAAAACTTTCTTAGATCTTTTTACAAGAAAAGTAAACTTTGTTAGGGTACAAAAATTCTATTTTGACAAAGGCCGTTCTTTATTATTATTATTATTAAGGATCTCGAGTCGAAATCCAAACCAATCTATATGAATATATGGAGTGATGGGAATTTTCTGATTTCATACATTCATAGTGGTCAACTTTGATTAAAATAGAAATTTTTATTATTAAAATTGCTGTGGGAGGATTCAGTCCCCAACAAATACCAGATCTGGTTTCAATTTCAACCATGCATTTCATAAAAATCAAATAGATCGAGGTAAAAGAAAAGAGATATACCCTTTCTATATTACTCTGCATCTGCAGTTTCCATGCATGCCTTTTGATGACTTGCCTTAACTCCGTGAGAACAACATCGGTTACTTGTGTGACAAGAAACACCAAATCCATTAATTGTGTTTGATAACAGCATTTCAGGATTCTTATGCGTGATAGATAACACGTTGGCGCAGAAGATAATGGAAGAAAGAGATCCGACGGTCTTGAATTACGACGCAAAATTAATTTAGTGGTGGTCATTGCTCTCTATTTGCTTTAATTTCAAAGCTTTCGTACGCCTGTCTTCCATATATATAGATACACCGACACATATGGTATATACCCCTAATGTTAATGTAAAACGATGTCTTGATGTGGCGGCTAGGGTTGGGAAAAATAACTGGAACCGAAATACCCGAACCGGAACCGAATTGAAATATTCGAACTGGAACCGAATCGAAATTGCCAAAATACCCATTGGATCCTACTATTGATATCCATGGGTATCGGATAATACCCAGAACCGAACCGAAAATATTCCGGGTACCCAAATACCCGAAATATAATTATATATCCAAAATATTAAATATATATCAGATTTTTGGGTATATTTTTGGTATTATGGGTATATTTTATTTAGTTTTTTTTTGTTTTCGGGTATATTTTCGGGTTTTCGGATATAATTTTGGGTTTTCGGGTATATTTTAGGCATTTCGGGTATATTTTATGCATTTTGGGTAATAAATACCCAGAACCGACCCGGAACCGAAAAAGTTTGGGTATTTTTCGGTTCTGAAATCTCGGAACCGAACCGACTGGTACCGAACCGGAACTGAGCCGAAATTATTTCGGAACCAAATGGATCATAAACCTCACTACCTGAAATACCAAGAACTAAATGGTTCCTATTCGGAACCGAATCGGAATCGAAAATGCCCAGGTCTAGTGGCAACAAAGGAAAAGAGAAGATTCGTGTGATATTTCAAGTTTTGTCGTCACTATGGTATGCATGTCTCAATGCACAAGTGTAGGCCGGACGTTAACACGGAATTTTGTCCACCCAACTATAAAAACACGTGTCAAAACTATAAACGCTTCATTTTTTCCTTTTATGTTGTGTTTTTATGAAATGGGACAACTAGCTAGAAAATCTAGAACCAAAGCAAAATTAGATAACTAATCAAACATTTTCAAAAACCAGTCTGATATAGGGTGATTTATAGCAGAAGACACTTTGCACTTCTTTTGTTACAAATAAGGTACTCTCAACTCTTAAAACACTTTTTGTCCTGTTTATAAGTGTGAAAAACCAATTTTATCCTTATGTTAATTTTCCTCAAATTGTTGTTGTCTCAGTTTCGCGTGAGAACTCCGGTGAGGCAAGAAACCCATAAATCAGAAACCCAAAAACTCCTTCGCGTGGAGTAATCTCGCTTCTGCGGTCCGATTCACGGAATCGCAAGATCATGGCTGTGTAACAGCGGCAGGAGATGGCGGCGAGTGTTTCTGTGGAGTCGAGAATCTGAAGCTTTCGATTTGGCGGTGAAGTGGGGGACGGATCTTAAGTTTAGTTCGTCGGAGGAATTGTAAGGGCAACGTCAACTACATACCTTGTTTAAGTTTAATTCGTCGGGCGATTCCTTCTCCTCGTTTATCCTCATTCTACAATTCTCTCTCTTCTCAGCTTTCTCGGTCGATTCTTCTTTTTTTTTCCTCGCAGTTCTGTTTCGTTGTTATATCTCGCTGGGTTTCTTGACTAACTGGATGAGGTATGTTGGATTCAGGAAAGTGGATGATGTATGTTGGATTCAAGATGATGGATGGATTCGATAATCTAGAGATTAGTGAAGTGGGGGACGGATCTTAAATCCAAGCTTGCTGGTTAATCTTCAAGCGATAAGAGGTACGAAGAAAGAAATCATGACTCACAAGCAAACATGTTCAAATTTGTTTTTTTTCATTTCTTCTTGGCAACTTTAAAGTCGACGTTTTAACTAAACAATGCACTTCTTCTGGTTTATGATCTATTTTTAGGTTTTATGACTGATATATCATGGTTTTTACCCTGTTTAGGCCATGATATAAGTCCTTTTATAGAGTCTTTTATAGTGTTTTGTAGTGTTTTAGAGTCTTTTACAGGTCATAGCACGTTTGGAGGATTATTGGAAGTATTGGAGCTTTCTGGAGCAGTTTGGAGCAGAGCTAAGATCGTGTTGCTGAGTACCTGTTTTCACGGTCAGTATCGATCGATACCCCCTGGTATCGATCGATACCCATAGCAGCAAGACAGACCCGCGAGTTTTCCAATACTTGAAGAATTGTAAAAGTGCCCAGAAGTCTTTAATAATTACAAGAAGACCCCAAGTCGTGTTTTAGGTTATAAATAGGAGTTTTACAGCCAACTGTTTAGGCTATGCCTTTTTATGCTTTTTATTACTTTGGTTTGAGACCAGTCTGATTTCCATTCGTCCGAGATCAGATCTTTAAACCTTCTTTGATTATTTATTTGATGATTTATTCAGTTATGTCTATTGATTCAATTGCCATGTCTGAGTAGATCCACCTTAGGTTTAGGGTTTTCTCATAAGGGTTTTCTCTGAATGCTAGGTTAATTATCTGTTTAGGATTCACCATCTGAATTATAGTTCTTCACTTAGGTTGTGTTCATAGCTAATTCTAGGTTGACGAATCTGGAACTTAGATCTTAGGATAATTGATTAGGCACGACAGTGCGATTAATTACCTGATAGAACCTAAGTGAGCAAATTGATTATTCGCAAAGAAATTTGGTTTAATTGATTTGTGAACATATCAAACCTGTTATTAAAGCTGATTTAGAATTTATGATTCGCAAAGAGATTTGGAATTCCTAGGATTTAGATTTAGATAATTCTCGCAACGACAGTTGGTCATTTATACTTTAGTGATTTGAGTTCAAGAACTGCGCTAAATCTGAATCCTGTTAGTTAGTTAGTCTGCATTCATTGATTTCCTGAGAAAAACCCTGGGCCTATATTTTCCTGATTGAATACAACTCTTTTAATTTCTGCATTGTTTTTAATTACAATTGTTTGGCTTAGCTTGATTCTCTTCTATATAATCTATTGCGTGTTTCTGTGAGTCTTCTGTGGTTCGACCCCTAGCTATATTACAACTACTGCTTTAGTACTGTTAGGGTATTAAATTGAGCATATCAATTTTGGCGCCGTTGCCGGGGACTCAGTTCGCCATTAGATTTTAGTTTAGAATTTCGACTAAGTTCGACGGTATCGATCGATACTTTGTAGTATCGGTCGATACTCGTCGTCTTCTTTGTTGGTATCGATCGACACCACTTGGTATCGATCGATACTCAACGTATTTTTCTGGTTACTTACGTGCTTCGCCTAGTGTTTTGTTTGCAGGTGTATGCCTGTTCGTGAAACCAGGAGCAACAAGGGCACACAGCTAGTTGAACTGTCACTAGAACAGCTAGCGCTTGTGGAACACACAAACAGAAAGACCAATCAAACATCAGGGATGAACAACCCTGTGGTTTTAAGAGCTGATAAAGCTGGGATTCTGAGAGACCAAGAGGGTCACGTGTGTAATGAGAGAGGACAGCGACTCGACGAGGCTGGAAACGTCGTTGTCCCTGCTGCTATTATTGAGATTGTCGCGCCAGCTGGGCGTGGCAACGTTGGCGATGCTGCAGTTGTTCGAGCTAGGACAATTGGTGAGCACAACAGGCCTGATCAGTTCTTTGCTAATCGAGCTGCGATTCGCATACCGACTTTTCAGAGGAACAACTTCGAGCTGAAGCCTGCGTACTACGCTCTTGTGAGTCAGAGCCCTTTCCATGGCCTACCTCATGAGCATCCCATGGATCATATCGAAAGGTTCCAGGACTTGGTCACAGGGATGAAATACAATGGAGTGCCAAACGAATTCCTATTCTGCAAACTCTTCCCATACTCTCTTGGTGGGGATGCTGCTTATTGGCTGAAGCAGTTGGCCCCCGATTCTCTAACTACATGGGATGAGACGAAGAGAGCATTCCTGTGCAACTTCTACGATGATGTGAGATCTGAAGAACTCAGGAACAAGATCTCAAGGTCCAACAGAGGGATTCAAAGCAGCTTGGATTCGTTTCAAGTCTTATCAGAGAGATTGTCCTCACCATGGGTTCAATCAAGTTCAGCTGCTGGGAATATTCTACAGAGGGATCGACTGGAGATACCCGATGGCCATGGATACTGCGAGTAATGAGAATTTCAACACTAGATATCCAGATGATGCAGTTGTGCTCATTGAGAACTTGGTGTCTAGCAATAGCACCAAGAATGCTGACTTCGACAGGAAGAAGCAAGCTGGAGGAATTGATGCATCTCAGATTGCTGAAATTCAAGCCAAGCTGGATTTCCTGATCGGGAAGAATCAGAAGGCGGTTCACTTTGCTGCTGAGAATGAAGTGGAGGATTGTAACTACGTTGGTGGTTCTGGATTTCAGGGTCAACAATTTGGGTACAACAACAACAGGAACTTCAGCAACAACAATCGCAACTATGGGAACTCTTCGTACCAGCCCATCCCTCCCAAATCCACAGATAACGAGATGAAATCCATGCTTGAGCAGATCCTTCAGGGACAACAGAAACTGCAGGTGGATTTCAATGGGAAGCTTGACCATTTGTACTCTGATCTGAATGGGAAAATCGAGGCTCTCAATACCAGTCACAGGATGCTGCAAACGCAGGTGGCCCAGTCTACTGCAAACATCAAGGGCAAGACAGTTCATCCCAATGACGTGCACGTCAATGCCATCATCTCGAATGCAGGAAATTTCGAGGAGGAGCCTGAAATCGCCAGAGCATCGATTGATACCCCCAGGTGTCGATCGATGCCGGTTACAATTCTAAAACGGGATACTTCCAAAACCCGTGTATCGATCGATACCCCATTGGTATCGGTCGATACCAAGGCGATTTCAGAGTAGACAACTGAGACTTCGACTGTGGTGCCTAAGGTAGTTGCAGAACGAGTGTATATACACAAGGCACCTTATCCTATAATTCCTAAGCTGACAAGGGAGGAATGGGAGATTGCTATATTACAGTATTTGCTGGATAACCCGAACGCGAAGCTTCTTTCTGATGAAGATGTATCTGCCAAGAACGATTCAAAAGCGTCAGTATCGATCGATACCCTGCCTGGTATCGAT
>PKML01012785.1:34650-49301 GCA_002933935.1 Eutrema yunnanense | reverse complement strand
GAATTCCTAGGATTTAGATTTAGATAATTCTCGCAACGACAGTTGGTCAATTATACTTTAGTGATTTGAGTTCAAGAACTGCGCTAAATCTGAATCATGTTAGTTAGTTAGTCTGCATTCATTGATTTTCTGAGAAAAACCCTGGGCCTATATTTTCCTGATTGAATACAACTTTTTTAATTTCTGCATTGTTTTTAATTACAATTGTTTGGCTTAGCTTGATTCTCTTCTATATAATCTATTGCGCGTTTCTGTGAGTCTTCTGTGATTCGACCCCTAGCTATATTACAACTACTGCTTTAGTACTGTTAGGGTATTAAATTGAGCATATCAATGACTCAGCTTTCGGAACAGATATCATCTCTCAATGAATGCATGGCTGAATTTACAAGCCGGATCGAAGAGCTGCAACAAAAACTCTCCAACACAGCAGAGCATGACAC
Organism: Eutrema yunnanense; assembly: GCA_002933935.1. Classification (NCBI taxonomy): domain Eukaryota; kingdom Viridiplantae; phylum Streptophyta; class Magnoliopsida; order Brassicales; family Brassicaceae; genus Eutrema; species Eutrema yunnanense. Next base: position 48,858 of record PKML01012785.1, on the reverse strand, counting down.
TCCAAGCTGAAGTCTGCAATAGGTCAGCTCCTACTTCGTATTTCATTTATGGTCTGGAGAATGTATGTTTGATGAATTCCATAATGCCCCATTCATCATCCTCCCATCACCATTAATGGAAGAGGTAAGTAACGCTCACATTTTTCTCGTTTATGAATTTGGATTTTTATTACATTGCTTTGATACGCTGAGTTGTTGTTTCTGGTGCAACCAGATATCGAGCATTTCACTTGGACAACATCAAGTGATGCACAAGTTGGATAATTTGTGCATGGCAAGAGCAGGGTGCAGCAATAGCAGCATCAGAGACAGATCAAGCAAAGCTTCCCTCTCGTGATCATCTAATGGGTCCTTTAGATGATAGAACATCGTAAGTCTTCTTCCATATGATTTACGAAAACCATAATTGTTGTTTGAGCTCCGCATAGCTATAAATAACTTGCCTTTTTACAGAATTTTGTATAAAGACTTTCTTTTTATTCCTTGTCTCGGCTGATACTTAAAAGAATGGACAACTGTATGTGGATGCTGAAATTGTGGATGGATATATGTGAATAACAAGCATAGACGAATGATTAGCAATTAGTGTGGACAAATTGGTTTGGACATCAAATCGTGGATATCCATTAAAATTATAGAGGTTAAAGAATTTGTGGCTTTGTGTTTTAATTCTGGTTTTGTGTGTGTGTGTGTTTTTTTTTTTTTTTTGCATATAACGATTATGAGATTCATGGGAGTTCACAAGATTGAGGAACGAAGCACAATCATGGGAGTTTACAAGATTACAGATATATTTTTTTACTGTCATTGTATCCATGATAATGTGTCAATCTCGAATGGTATGGGTGTTTTTAGAATGGTATAGAGTTTGGAATGGTACAAATCTTTAGTAAATTTCTTAACTCTTCATCTATTGATGTATACAAATTAATTTGATGCTACGGTTATTTTCTCTAGATTCTTATTCATTTGGTGCTCTTAATTCATTACGCACAATTCTTTCTACGATGGACAGTTTTCATTGGAGAAGATACGGTGGACAGTTTTCGTTGGACAAGATACGGTGGATACGATACGGTGGAAAAATCAACACTTTGAGATTAAAGGCTTCCTTCCAATTGAAGCTTAAGAATATGCAACTAAACGATAGCCATGAATAAACAGTTTCTCAGTCCAAAAACAAATAGCCAAGATTCGATCTTTCAATGATAATTAGTCTCTAATCAAATGAGGATTTGAAGTTAAACACAAGCAGCTCGTCCACACTAGTTCGTCCACGCTTGCCCGTCCACGCTTGCTCGTCCATGCTTGCTCGTCCAAGCATTGCAGCATAAGAAACCAACTTCAAGTGTCGCTGCTGATATAAAAAGTGTTTAACTCTGCACCATAGAAAATCCCAAAAATACAAAATGCTACAAGCCAATATTGAGCTGTATACAAAGAAAGACACATAAAATAACCGAACCAAGACCGAGAATGCTCATTGCCTTGAACGCCAAAACTTGCCTTGAATGCTCATTGCCTAGATATGGTGGATAGCTTTTGATGGACAAGAACCAGAAGAGAGTTTATTCTCAGTGGACAAGAAACCTTCAATTAGGCAAGCCCAAAAATAGGAACGAAAAACTATAAGACTCACATGAAAGTTTCATTACAAAAAAACGAAATGCTATGATGTAAAACTTTCTTCCAGAGATTTCATTATCAAAGAGAATCTCAATAGGTATAATATTGTTTCAGATTTCACCCACAAAGACACTAGAGAATGATCATCAGAAATAGCAACTAATTCTTCTCTAATGTTCTTCTTCATATTTGTGGGAGTACAAGGCAATGAAACCAAAGGGAAAATAATGACGAGTGAGGTCTAACGATCAACTGAGGAAGGACCAAATTCAAGTCTTTGCTCTAGTCGGTGACGATGTCCACGAGACGTTGTCCACGAGACGTTGTCCACGAGACGTTGTCCATTTAAGAGTGAGAACACGGTTCTACGAGACGTTGTCCACCAGACGTTGTCCATTTAAGAGTGAGAACACGGTTCTACGAGATGCTGTCCACGAGATGTTGTCCACGAGACGTTATCCACGTCTTTCCATTACACGGTTCTAAAAGATTTGCTTCCGCTGAAGCTAAAAGACTAGACCATCTTGAAGATGATGATGATGAAGATGATAATGCGGGAGCTTCTTTTGTGTTTGTAGTCAAGAAACCCATGAATGAGAAACTCGATTCATGTTTCTTAGGTCCAGAACAACTATGATCAGGTCCGAACCGATGTTTCAAGCAATGATCGACGATGCAATCTCGACATTTAATTGTATTGGAGAAGGTTAGCAACTCTCTGCATCTTGGGACAGGAAATTTCTTCTTCTTGACAGCATTTTCGAAGTTTGAGGGATCACAATCTGTATTCACATGTTTCTCCCAGGTGATGTTTGGATCTTCGTCAAGGTTTAACCGAACTCCTTTAGCACATAACGGACAGATAACCACTGTGACATCTCCTCTGTTTCCGTTTGGTGATATATCATGGTTTTTACCCCTTTTAGGCCATGATATAAGTCCTTTTTATAGAGTCTTTCTAGTGTTTTGTAGTCTTTTAGAGTCTTTTACAGGTTATAGCACGTTTGGAGCATAATTTGAGATATTGCAGCTTTCTGGAGCGAAGCAGAGATCCGTGTAGCTGAGACGTCGAAATCACATGAGTATCAATCGATACCCGTCGAGGAAACAGAAGGATCGCGACTTATTGAAGAGTTGAAGAATTGCAGAATTGGCCCGGAAGACTTTGATATTTACAAGATGGCCCAGAACGTGTTTTAGGTTATTTATAGGGATTTTACAGCCACTTTTATGGCTATACTTTATTTTGTATGCTTTATTTTACTTTGGTTTGAGAGAGACAAGTCTGAATCTCCCTTCGTCCGAGATCAGATCTCAAAACCTCTTGTTACTCTTTCTGACTTATTTGATGATTTATTCAGTTATGTTGATTGTTTCATTCTCCATGTCTGAGTAAATCCACTTTAGGTTTAGGGTTTTCTCATAAGGATATCTTTGAATGCTAGGTTGATTATCTGTTTAGGATTCACCATCTGAATTAGTTCTTCACCTTAGGTTGTGTTCAAAGCTAATTCTAGGTTGACGAATCTGGAACTTAGATCTTAGGATAATTGATTAGGCACGACAGTGCGATTGATTACCTGATATAACCTTAGTTGAGCAAATTGATTATTCGCAAAGAGATTTGGTTTAATTGATTTGTGAACATATCAAACCTGAACTTTAAAGCTGATTTAGAATTTAGGATTCGCAAAGAGATTTGGAATTCCTAGGATTTAGATTTAGATAATTCTCGCAACGACATTTGGTTAATTATACCTTAGTGATTTGAGTTCAAGAACTGCGCTAAATCTGAATCATGTTAGTTAGTTTATCTGCATTCATTGATTTCCTGAGAAATACCCTGGGCCTATATTTCCTCCAATTGAATTACAACTCTTTTAATTTCTGCACTGCTTTCAATTGCATCTCTTGGCTTAGCTTAATTCGATACTATACAATCTATTGTGCATATCTGTGAGTCTTTGTGGTTCGACCCCTAGCTATACTATAACTACTGCTTTAGTATCTTAATAGGGTATTAATTTGAGCATATCAAATTTGGCGCCGTTGCCGGGGACTCAATTTCGCCTTTAGATTTTAGCTGTCGAGTCTCGACTAAGTCCGTCGGTATCGATCGATACTATCTAGTATCGGTCGATACTTAGGCGATTTCTTTGTTGATATCGATCGACACCATCCGGTATCGATCGATACTCAACGTATTTTTTTTGGTTACTTACGTGCCTTGTCTAGTGTTTTGTTTTCAGGTGTATGCCTGTTCGTGAAACTAGAAGCAACAAGAGCACTCAGCTAGTTGAACTGTCACTGGAACAGCTAGCGCTTGTGGAACGCACAAACAGAAAGACAAAGCAAACATCAGGGATGAACAACCCAGTGGTATTAAGAGCTGATGAAGCTGGAGTCTTGAGATACCAAGAGGGTCATGTGTGCAATGAGGGAGGGCAGCGACTTGATGAAGATGGAAACATCGTTGTCCCTCCTGCTGCTGTTATTGAGATTGTCGCGCCAGCTAGGCGTGCCAACGTTGGGAATGTTGCCGGTGATCGAGGATTTGGTCACTGGTATGAAGTACAATGGAGTGCCAAATGAGTATCTTTTCTGAAAACTTTTCCCATACTCTCTTGGTGGAGATGCTGCTTATTGGCTGAAGCAGTTGGCTCCTGGTTCGCTAACTACATGGGATGAGACGAAGAATGCATTCTTGTGCAATTTCTATGATGACGCGAGATCCGAAGAGCTCAGGAACAAAATTTCCCAGTTTTCTCAAGGTCCAACAGAGGGACTCAAGGCTGCTTGGATTCGCTTCAAATCATACCAGAGAGATTGCCCGCACCATGGGTTCAATCAGGTTCAGCTGCTGGGCACTTTCTACAGAGGGATCGATTGGAGGTACCAGATGGCTTTGGATACTGCGAGTAACGGGAACTTCAACACCATGTATCCAGATGATGCAGTCGTGCTGATTGAGAACTTGGCGTCTAGCAATAGCACCAAGAATGCTGATTTCGAGCGGAAGAAGCAAGCTGCAGGAATTGATGGGTCTCAGATTGCTGATGTTCAGGCAAAGCTGGATTTTCTGAACGGAAAGTCGAAGAAGACTGTACACTTTGCTGATGGAGTCGATAATATCGGCGGAGATGAAGTGGAGGATATTAACTACGTTGGTGGTTCTGGATTTCAGGGTCAGCAATTTGGGTACAACAACAACCGAAACTTAAACAACAACAACACTCACAATTACGGGAACTCTTCGTATCAGCCCATCTCTCCAAATTCCACAGACAATAAGATGGAACTCATGATGGAACAGCTTCTTCGAGCACAAGAGAAGTTGCAGGGGGATTTCAATGGGAAGTTTGACTCGCTGTACATGGATCTGAATGGGAAAATCGAAGCCATCAGTCTCTCCCAGAGGAAGCTGGAAACTCAGGTTGCTCAAACAGCAGCAGCTGTAAAGAGGCAGGAGGGTTTTCTTCCAGGGAAAACTGAAAATCCAAGAGCACACGTCAATGCGATCTCCTCAAGCGCAGAAAATTTCGATGAGGATCCTGAAATCGCACAAGCATCGATCAATACCATCCCAGACACTTGCTCGAATGGATCTAAAATCCCGTGTATCGATCGATACCCCATTGGTGTCGGTCGATACTGAGGCGATTTCTGAGGAGACACCTGAGATTTCGACTGTGGTGCCTAAGGTAGTTGTAGAACGAGTGTATATACCCAGGATACCTTATCCTATGCCTCGTATTATGACAAGGAAGGAATGGGAGGACGCCAGATGCAAGGCTTTGTTGGATAAATCAGTTGTGGAGCTTCCTTTTGATGATGATGTATCTGCCAGGGACGATTCAACAGCGAGAGTATCGATCAATACCCTACCTGGTGTCGATCAATACCCCTCGCAGAACGAGCCAGAAACTGTGAAAACACCTGAGTTGATTGCAGAAAGAGTTCGCAAGCCCAAGAAGCTGAATAATATTCCTAAACACCTCAGAGATCCTATCACTCCAAAGCAGCTGCGTGGCTTTGAGAAGAGGGTACGAAGGATTCCCCACTCGTTCACTTTTGAAGAAGCTCTAGAGGGCTGGGCTCTGCTAAGTCACTTCAAAGATTGCAGAGAAACTGAGGAAGAAATTAATGCACTCTTTATCGAGGCAAGACGCAAGTCACTACCGCTGCGGCAATTGACACAGAGGGAAGACCCAGGGAAATTCGCGGTACCATGCTCTATCTCTGGAGTCGAGTTTAAAGAGTCTCTCGTTGACTCAGGGGCTAGTGTTAATGTCATCTCAAGGGAAATTGCAGAACGGTTGGGCGCTGATATTCGATCTTCAAAGGTATCTATCACATTCGCGAACGACTCCACCTCACTTCCATACGGTACAGTCTCTGCTTTGCTGGTCAAAGTAGGAGATTGTATGGTGCCGACTGATTTTCAAGTTGTGGAGATGAGTGCGATATCTCGTGTGCCTATACTCCTGGGACGACCATTTATGGCTACTGCTGGCGCAATCATAGACACGCCTAATAAGAGAATCTCTTTCTCTTACATTGACGGAGGGGTCTATTATGATGTCATTCCTCCTAGGAATGCTCCCACACGTGTCTCTAGCATCGAGGTTGTCACAGGAGAGTCGCTAGCAATTGATATTTTGGAAGAGCCTCCTGATGAGCCTACTATCACAGACGTTTCAGTTGAACCGCCCAGCATCCCCAAGGAAGTTGTCACGAAGGCTAAGGCAACAAAGAAGAAGGTGAAGAGCAAAAGAGTCGAGGATCCCCATATCACATTGATACCTCAGAAGTGCGATGGAGACTCGATTGAGTACAAGGTGAAGTGCAAAGGAGCTTCGAAGCCATTCTCCAAGGCTAGAGTTCTTCTCACTTCGGAGCTGAAAGAGAAAGGAAAGGAGTTTGTGGACAGCATGATGAGCAGAACTCTGACGTTAGCGATGTCAAGTTGTGGAGCCTGTTTTGGTGCAAGCTCTCACTCTTATCCAGCCTGAAGGGCGTTACAGTCAAGCTATTGACATTAAATGAGCGCTTGGTGGGAGGCAACCCACTGGTGAGTCTGTTTTTGAGTCGTTTTTCTTTTTATTTTTCGTTCTGTGTCAGGATAAACAAGGAGCAAACTCGAAATCGCCTGAGTGTCGATCGATACCCTTCAGTATCGATCGATACCCTACGCGATTGAGACAGGTTCATGTCGATTTAAGCCTGGTATCGATCGATACCAGGCTGTATGTCGATCGATACTCGATGTTCCAGCAAGGTAACTTCTTGTTTTTCCCAATTTTATTCTGTTCTTTTGTTTTTTTTCACTTACTCTAGGCTAGATAACACTAGGGACAGTGTTGTTCAAGTCTGGGAGAGGTGTCTGCTGACATTGTTTTTGTTTTTCTTAGAATCAGTTGTTTTATCGAGTCAAAATCGATTTATTGAGTCAAAACTTGTTGGAGATAATGATCATGTGCTTGAACCTATTGATTTGATTATATTTTTTGAGTGCACAGTGTTACAGGATCAGTTCTAGATCGACTAATGAAAAATCCAAGGACTGACCAGTTGACTAAAAAACATCCATGTCTCCAGCAGAGTTCTTCTAAAGCCTGAGCCAAACTTTTGCACTTCATCGATGTGGTTAGTGTTCATAGAGCTTGATTCATCATTCATATCTGACAAAGAAACCCATATGTTTAAGATAATGGTATTTCTCTCCCTGTTACAAGTAATAAGAGCATAAAAGATGAAATGATTTTCTTCTGAGTAGAGGGCTAGGAAAATTTCCAGCGATCCCATTATTCTACTTAAGAGGGAATGATCACACAAAGGTTGAAAGCGAGGTTAGGAAAATTTCCTGTGATACCACTATTCACCTACACCTTTGATTACTTTTGAGGGAAGAACCGGGGATTCGGTGGCTAACACCATCAATACTCGCGTCTCAAACCTTAATATGTAAATGCAAGGAACACAATAAGAAATAAGTCTGGGAGAGAGAAATTATAGAAAAAGGGTGGTTCATTGTCATGATATTTTCTGGTAAAGAATCTAGAAGATTCTTGAACATTAGCTACAGCGATGAATCTGGCGATGAGGGTTTTATTTGAACAAAGCTGTGGGATAATGTGTGGAGTCTGGAAAAGCTGTGAATGTCTACGTAGAAGTACATGGTGGTTAGATCAAAAGCTGATTAAGTGACATTTGGGTACTTGGAAAAGGATCTCTGCGATGGTTCATGAATAAGTGAGTCTCCGCGTTTTCAAACCTCTTTCTCTGATTTAGGCTTCTATTTGCTTGAGGGCAAGCAAAGGCTAAGTCTGGGGGAGTTGATATATCATGGTTTTTACCCCTTTTAGGCCATGATATAAGTCCTTTTTATAGAGTCTTTCTAGTGTTTTGTAGTCTTTTAGAGTCTTTTACAGGTTATAACACGTTTGGAGCATAATTGGAGATATTGGAGCTTTCTGGAACATTCTGGAGCGAAGCAGAGATCCGTGTATTGATCGATTCCCGTCGAGGAAACAGAAGGATCGCGACTTATTGAAGAGTTGAAGAATTGCATAATTGGCCCAGAAGACTTTGATATTTACAAGATGGCCCAGAACGTGTTTTAGGTTATTTATAAGGATTTTACAGCCACTTTTATGGCTATGCTTTATTTTGTATGCTTTATTTTGTATGCTTTATTTTACTTTGGTTTGAGAAAGACAAGTCTGAATCTCCCTTCGTCCGAGATCAGATCTCAAAACCTCTTGTTACTCTTTCAAATTTATTTGATGATTTATTCAGTTATGTTGATTGTTTCATTCTCCATGTCTGAGTAAATTCACTTTAGGCTTAGGGTTTTCTCATAAGGATTTCTTTGAATGCTAGGTTGATTATCTGTTTAGGATTCACCATCTGAGTAAATTCCTTTTGTCTGAGTAAATTCACTTTAGGCTTAGGGTTTTCTCATAAGGATTTCTTTGAATGCTAGGTTGATTATCTGTTTAGGATTCACCATCTGAATTAGTTCTTCACCTTAGGTTGTGTTCAAAGCTAATTCTAGGTTGACGAATCTGAAACTTAGATCTTAGGATAATTGATTAGGCACGACAGTGCGATTGATTACCTGATATAACCTTAGGTGAGCAAATTGATTATTTGCAAAGAGATTTGGTTTAATTGATTTGTGAACATATCAAACATGAACTTTAAAGCTGATTTAGAATTTAGGATTCGCAAAGAGATTTGGAATTCCTAGGATTTAGATTTAGATAATTCTCGCAACGACAGTTGGTTAATTATACCTTAGTGATTTGAGTTCAAGAACTGCGCTAAATCTGAATCATGTTAGTTAGTTTATCTGCATTCATTGATTTCTTGAGAAATACCCTGTGCCTATATTTCCTCCAATTGAATTACAACTCTTTTAATTTATGCACTGCTTTCAATTGCATCTCTTGGCTTAGCTTAATTCGATACTATACAATCTATTGTGCATCTCTGTGAGTCTTTGTGGTTCGACCCCTAGTTATACTATAACTACTGCTTTAGTATCTTAATAGGGTATTAATTTGAGCATATCATTTAGACAATTGTGTTTCATATAGCTACGATGATCCAAACAAAACACATGAAATCTCAAAAAAAATATAATAAGATTTCTCCGTGTATTCATTCGGATAATACAAATGAATATGTTCAATCGCTTAGCATCAAATTCTTCAAAATGCCAATCATTAATGGAAATCTGAGACCGGGTTGTAAGCAAGTCACACATACGTTTGTGTGATATATAATTCAAATATCTTAGAAACCGATTAAACTAGATTCAAATCAACTACTTAATTTGAACATAAAGAAATGAAAAATTATTTACGAACCTGAATGCAGCGATCGCAGGTGAATGGCAGGAAATCGTTATGCTTGCAATAATCTACGGAGCAGTGTTTCCCCAGATCTGAAAATTCTGGATTCCCCATTGAGAGACCGAATTTCGAAATTTATAGAACAATTCCGACAAATATACAAAAGATATTGCAGGAAGATGTTCAAGAATAGACTCCTAGGATTCGGAACAGGATCATTAAAACCAGTCCTCGAGTTTCCCGGCACAAAAAAAAAACCCAGATTCCGGGAATCTAGATGAACAGAGAGAACTCGCAGAATCGGGAAGAAAGTTGGAAGAATTGTAAATGAATGTCTTCTTATTTCTTCTCTTACTAAGAAAACCCATTTGGGGGATGGTGATTGTTGTTGTCGGAGAAAAATTGAGATGGAGGAGAGCATAGCGCATAAGAGAGAGAGAGATTTATGAGAAGAAATGAGTCAAAAGGGTATAAGTGTCTTTTGATACCACAAATGTGCCTTAAGAGTCACATGTGGCTTATTGTGTAATTGTAAACTCAAAATATGCCTTCCAGAGTAATTTTTCCTCTGATATATGTGCAGGAGATTGTATTTGACAATTATACCCCTCGCTAACCATGTAAGCAAAGACTTGATCTCTCCTCTCTCCTCTCTCCTCTCTCCTCTCTCCTCTCTCCTCACGTTCTCTCTCCTCTCTCCGCTCTTCTCGCGTTCTCTCTCACTCTTCTCTTTCTCTCATTCTTTCTCTTTTCTATTTTTTCTTTTTTTCTCTTTCTTTTTTCTCCTACAACAAGTTACATGATACGATAACATGTTAGCATATCGTGTAAATATATATGTTTATCTCTAATTTTTTGTTTAGTGTGGTAACATAGTTGTTATCAGTTAACTTTATAGTACTAGATAAACATATAAATGTATCGCTAACTTTATAAATGTATAGATAAGTATATAAATGTATCGTTAATGATTTATAATACTAGATAAATATATAAATGTATCGCTAACTTTATATTTAACAAGGTTATATATTTTTGTAACATGCTAACATATTTATTGGATCACTTAAACATGTAGAAGATAATTAAATGTACCACTAACTTTATATTTAACAAGGATATATATTTTTGTAAATACTAACATATTTATTGTATCATGTTAACATGTAGATGTATATCTAATTTTCCAATTTAACGAACTAACTAAATTATTGATTTTAAACTTTTATATTAACGTGTAATCGTGAAAGATTTGTTTTTCATAGTTTATGTGTTATGTTTTATTAAATTGTTTAACGCGATTAACAACAATATAATTCGTTACTAAAATGTATATTATGCTAAAACAATAAAGTTACAATATTAAAACAATGTTTTCTGATAAAGTTATAAGAATTATACACTACAAGAAAACATGCGGATTTCCTACGGAATTTCCTACGGACAAAATGTCGTAGGAAATTTCCGACGAAATTACAACCGATTTCCTAGGAAAATCTAATCCGTAGGAAAACCGTCGGTTTTTCGTAGAAAAATTATGCCGTAGGAAATCCGTAGGAAATTTTGTTTACGGTTTTTTTTATGTTGTTGAACCCTCCGCAATCCTAAAACCCGCAATAAATCCGATTACAGTTTTTTTTTATGTTGTTGAACAATTTTATTTTTAGTATTTTATAAAACAAGTTTATTTTATGTTTTGTCTTTTTGTTTAATAATAAATTTGTTTAAGAATTTATTTTTATTTCATATTTATTAATTTTTCTATTTTTTTTAAAAAAATTTCTCTTACTGTGTTTGGAAAAATTCGGTAGCAAATCGGTAGGAAATAATCCCGTAGGAAATTGGTTGGAAAATAAACCGTAGGAAATTATCCCGTAGGAAATCGGTAGGAAATAATACCGTAGGAAATCGGTCGGAAATTATCCCGTAGGAAATCGGTAAGAAAAAATATTGTAGGAAATCGGTCAGAAATGTTCCCGTAGGAAATCGGTAGGAAAATTACCGACGATTTACCTACAACACTTTTCCGACGGCATTTCCGACGACTGCCTTTCGGTAGGAAACCCGTCGGAAAAATGGTGGTAGGAAATCGATAGGAAATTTCCTACTGATTTCCGACGGATCAACATTTCCGACCACTCCAAACCAACGGCAAAATTCGGTAGGAAATCAGTCGGAAATAGCCGTTTCCTACGCATTTCCTACCGATTTGTCCGTAGGTTTTAAGGTTTTTTCTTGTAGTGATAGTGTTACATTTATATATAACATGTTAACTTATCAAATTACAATAATTTTTAGACAGATTTCTCATGATTCCACTCAAGATCTTATCGATCAGTAGTTTTTTTCCTTCAAATCTGAAAAAGTGATCGCAAGAGAGAGACGAAATGCTGAAAGAGAGAGGAAGCGCTAAGAGAGTGGGAGAGAAAGACAAAGCAGAGAAAGAGAGAAAGAGAGAAAGAGAGAAAGAGAGAAAGAGAGAAAGAGAGAAAGAGAGAAAGAGAGAAAGAGAGAAAGAGAGAAAGCAGAGGAAGTGAGAAAAAGTGATGTCTATGTAAAGAATAGGGGTAAACTTGGAATATTTAAAAAGGTACCGTGTCAAAAAAAACCATATGTACATCTAGCTAATTTTCTCTATGAAATTTTTATGGTTTTTTCATCATCGTTAAAAAGTTAGAAATTAAAAAAATTAAAAACAAAATATTATCTTTTGTAAACAATAGATATTGCCAAAAGGAATCAACTCAATCATTTTGGCCTTCATACCAAAGAAAACAGAAGCAAATGAGATGAAAGATTACAAACCTATTTCTTGTTGCAACGTATTATACAAGATAATCTCGAAGCTTTTGGCTAACATATTGAAGAAAGTGCTACCAAAGTTTATTGCTCCTAATCCATCTGCGTTTGTAAAAGATCGTTTATTGATGGAGAATGTCCTCCTTGCATCTGAATTGGTGAAAAACTATCATAAGAACAAGGTATCTACTCGATGTGCAGTAAAAATAGATATAGCTAAGGCCTTTGATTCGATTCAATAGCTTTTTCTTCTCTCTACCCTAAAGATGTTGAATATCCCAGACAAATTCATTTATTGGATCAAACTTTGCATCACAACGGCTACATTTTCGGTCCAAGTTAATGGTGAGCTCGTTGGCTTCTTTAGAAGTGTGTGGGGACTTTGACAAGGATGCGCTTTGATAAATTGGATTTTACTTACTTAAGAATCAATCCTAAATACACATGTCATTGTAGTGTTTTAGGTGTCAATCCAATCTAGGGTCTAGTTCAATGCAACAAGAATGCAAGATACTCTCTAATTCAAGCTAACAAAGTGGTTTGAGATTAAGTTCTAGCAACCTAATTCAATTTGAACAAGTAAACAAGTAAACAAGATTAAATAGCTTAAACGAGATTTAGAAATTAATAAAGGCAAGCTCTTGGATGAGGTTATGGACTTTGGGGAGTTCTATGATTAACCTATGATATCTAAACAAACAATCAAACATGTTTTCCTTAGCCTATAACACTTAAACAAGACTAATCGACTCTCATGGCACTAATCACTTTGCTAATCAACTAATCAATAACAAAGTCTCATTTGTGAAAAGTTGATTACCAAGCATTAATTACATGTTCATATGGCCATAAGACTCCTTAAACAACTACTCTCATAGGTTAAGCAAGTAAAATCTCTTATTTAGTTCTTGGGGCATTTCATCGAACACCTTGTGTGCATGAAATGTCATATGGTCTAGATTAGCTTTCTCAAGCCTAATCTAGCATTTTGAACCCTAAATAAGAGAGGAAACATGTAATCTAATCACTACACATCATAGATCAAACAAGAAAACCCCTAATCAACCTCATCCATGAGCCCTAAAAGAACCTACTCACTAATCATGGAGAAACCCTCAAATCCCATAAGGAAGATGATTGAATCCATGATTAGAGATTAGAAAGATTAAAATGAAAGAAAGATTAGATAGATTAAGAAGAATTAAGCTTAAGATTGCATTAAAATCAAAAGGTCTCTTGCAAAAATCCAAGAACAAAATAAAAAGAGAGGTTTTTGCCTTAGGAAAAATTAGGGGAAAAAGACTTAGCATGAAATTTGGTGAAACGACCGCACTTTTTTTTTTTTTTTAAACATAAATAATTAAACAGTCATAATTAACAACGCGGAAATAATACAACACCAGAACAATCCAAGTTCTACAGCTTACACAAGCCAACAGTTCTAACAGCAAAAGCAACAACAATAAATAAAACCCCGGGTCCTAATCATCCCCTCTTCACTGCCTCGATTCCACGATCACACCTTATCTTTACCTGCATCGACAAAAGTGATGCATCAACATTTGGCTAGCCAAACGCTGAGTGAGAGATCATCCCAACAACAGGTTAAACAATAAGCACAATCAACAATAATATCAATAGCAATTCATCACCATGAAATCTATACCAACGCCTAGCAATTCCATCCCAAGAACTGCTAGACACGCCGCCTGAAAGGTAAACACACAACACACTTTCCAGGCACAACCCACAACCAGTATCGATCGATACCCCCTTGGTATCGATCGATACCCAAAACACATGCCCACAGGAAAACAACCGGTATCGATCGATACACCCCTGGTATCGATCGATGCCCACACAACACATGCCCACAGGCAACGGCTGGTATCGATCGATACACCCCTGGTATCGATCGATGCCA
>PKML01012785.1:9412-23226 GCA_002933935.1 Eutrema yunnanense | reverse complement strand
TGAATAATCAAGATGAGAAGAAGATAGATGGAAGGGATTGATGAAAATAAATACCAAATTGCAATAAAACCAAAGATCCTCCTTACAAAGCTCAAACTCTCTCAAAGGTCAAAGTTTTGAGCATAATAAAAAGCATAACCTAAAAATTAGGTTTAGACAAGTATTTATAGGAAAAAGTGGAAAACAGGATTCACATCAATGTGTTGCATCAATGTGTGACTGCTCTTTTGGTTGATGTGAATTTCCCCAGGGGCTGGCATCGATGTGTGACTGCGATGTTGGTGATGTCTTGGGCGAGGTTAAGCTCCCTGGTCCAGCATCAATGTGTTGCATCGATGTGTGACCCTCTTTCTGGTCGATGTGAGTCTTCCTGGAGCTGGCATCGATGTGTGACTGCGATGTGGAAGGTGTCTGGGGCGAGGCTAAGCTCCCTGGTCCAGCATCAATGTGTTGCATCGATGTGTGACTGCTCCTGGGTCGATGTTGGAGCTGACATCGATGTGTGACCTCGATGTGGAGGTTGTCTGGGGCGAGGTTAAGCTCCCTGGTCCAGCATCAATGTGTTGCATCAATGTGTGACCCTCTTTCTGGTCGATGTGAAAGCTGATACACTCCCAAAACATCTTCAACCGCTTCTCTTGCTCCCAAACCGAATGCTCTTAAGCCAACTCTATCAAATTTCCTCCAAGGTACCTAAAAGGATTCCAAATATGCAAGACTCACTAGGACCTAATGCAAAACACCTAAGACTCTAAATGAGACAAGAACAAGTATGTTAAGTCATAAAGATCTAAGTAAATGACCTAAAATCTATATGAAATGCATGCTAAAACCATAAAGAATATGCACATGTCAGTATTTGTGCCAGAAAACCCAATCGAGAGTCTAGAGTCTTTTGTCATAATACTTTTTTCGGTCAAGTCGTGGGTACTTGTGCTGAAAAAACCCTTTTGAGAGTCTTTTGTCAAAAGACCTTTTTAGGTCAAGTTGTGGGTACTTGTCAGAAGACCTTTTCCGATCAAGTTGTGGGTACTTGCCGAAAAACCCCGTCAAAAGTTTTTGTCCGAAGACTTTTTTTTGGTCAAACTGTTGGTACTTGTGTCGAAAAACCCGGTCGAAAGTCTTTTGTCGGAAGACTTTTTCGATCAAGCCGTGGGTATTTGTGCCAGAAAACCGCGGTCGAAAGTATATTGTCGTAAGACTTTTTTCGGTCAACCCGTGGGTACTTGTGCTGGAAAACCCGGTCTAGAGTATTAAGCCGTGGGTACTTGTGTCGGAAAATCTCTGTCGAAAGTATTTTGTCGTAAGACTTTTTTGGGTCAACCTGTGGGTAGTTGTGCCAGAAAATCAGGTCTAGAGTCTTTTGTCAAAAGACTTTTTCGGTCAAGTCGTGGGTACTTGTGCTGGAAAAACCCGGTCGAGTCTTTCGTCAGAAAACCATTTTCGGTCAAGTCATGGGTCCTTGTGCTAGAAAAACCCGGTCAAAAGTCTTTTGTCAGAAGACTTTATTCAGTCAAGCTGTGGGTATTTACCGAAAAACCCGGTCAAAAGTCTTTTTTGTCGGAAGATTTTTTTCAGTCAAGGCATGGGTAGTTGTGCACTTTTGCCGGAAAACCCTGTCAAAAGTTCTTTGTAGGGGGAATTTTTTCGGTCAAGCTGTAGGTACTTGTCCCGGAAAACCCGGTCAAAAGTCTTTTGTCGGAAGATTTTTTTTGGTCAAGAGGTGGATACTTTTGCCGGAAAACCTGGTATAAAATATTTTGTCGGATGACACTTTTAAGTCAAGCCGTCAGTACTTGTGCATGAAACCCCGGTCGAAAGTCTTTTGCCGGATGACTTTTTCCGATCAAACCGTGGGTTATTGTGCCGGAAAACCCCTGTCAAAAGGCTTTTGTCGTAAGACTTTTTTCGGTCTACACGTGGGTACTTGTGCCGGAAAATCCAGTCTAGAGTCTTTTGTCAGAAGACTTTTTCGGTCAAGCCGTGGGTACTTGTGCTGAAAAAACCCGGTCGAAAGTGTTTTATCAGAAGACTTTTTAGGTCAAGCGGTGGGTACTTGCTGAAAAACCCGGTCAAAAGTCATTTCTCGGAAGACTTTGTTTCGGTCAAGCAGTGGGTAGTTGTGCACTTGTGCCTGAAAACCCTGTCGAAAGTCTTTTGTTGGGAGACGTTTTTCAATCAAGCCGTGGTTAGTTGTGCTGGAAAACAGGGTGGAAAGTCTTTTGTCGGAATACTTTTGTCGGCCAAGCCATGGGTACTTGTGCCGGAAAACCCGGTCTAAAATATTTAGTCGGAAGACTTTTTTGGTCAAGCCGTGGGTACTTGTGACGGAAACCCCGGTCGAAACTCTCTTGTCGGAAGACTTTTTTCGATCAAGTCGTGGGTACTTGTGCCGGAAAACCTCTGTCGAAAGTCTCTTGTCGTAAGACTTTTTTCGGTCAACCCGTGAGTACTTGTGCCGGAAAATCCAATCTAGAGTCTTTTGTCAAAATACTATTTCGGTCAAGCCGTGGGTACTTATGCTGGAAAAACCCGGTCTAGAGTCTTTTGTCAGAAGACTTTTTTCGATCAAGCTGTGGGTACTTCTGCCGGAAAACCCGGTCGAAATTTTTTTGTCGGAAGACTTTTTTCGGCCAAGCCATGGGTACTTGTGCCGGAAAACCCGGTCTAAAATATTTTGTCATAAGATTTTTTTGGTCAAGCCGTGGGTACTTGTGCCGAAAAACCCGGTCGAAAGTCCTTTATCGGAACACTTTTTCGGTCAAGCTGTAGGTACTTGTGCCAGAAAATCCGGTAGAAAGTCTTTTGCCAGAAGACTTTTTTTGGTCCAGCCGTGGGTACTTGTGCCGGAAAACCCGGTCAAAAGTCTTTTGTCGAAAGACTTTTTTCGGCCAAGCCCTGGGTACTTGTGCCGGAAAACCCGGTCTAAAATATTTTGTCGGAAGAATTTTTTGGTCAAGCCGTGGGTACTTGTGCCGGAAACCCCGGTCGAAAGTCTTTTGTCGGAAGACTTTTTTCGATCAAGTCGTGGGTACTTGTGCCAGAAAACCCCTGTCGAAAGTGTTTTGTCGTAAGACTTTTTTCGGTCAACCCGTAGGTACTTGTGCTGGAATACTTATGCTGGAAATACATTTCGGTCTAGAGTCTTTTGTCAAAATACATTTCGGTCAAGTCGTGGGTACTTATGCTGGAAAAACCCGGTCGAGAGTCTTTTGTTGTAAGACTTTTTTCGGTCAAGCTGTGGGTATTTGGCGAAAAACCTAGTCAAAATTCTTATGTGGGAAGACTTTTTTCGGTTCAAGCCGTGGCTAGTTGTGCAGTTGTGCTCGAAAACCCTGTCAAAAGTATTTTGCCGGGAGACATTTTTCGGTCAAGCCGTTGGTACTTGTGCCGGAAAACCCGGTCGTAATGCTTTAGTCGAATGACTTATTTTGGTTAAGCCGTGGATACTTGTGCCGGAAAACCCGGTCTAAAATATTTTGTCAGAAGACTTTTAAGGTCAAGCGGTGGGTACTTGTGCCAGAAACCCCGGTCAAAAATCTTTTGTCAGAAGTATTTTTTAGATCAAGCCGTGGGTACTTGTGCCAGAAAACCAATGTCGAAAGTCTTTTGTCGTAAGACTTTTTCGTTCAACCCGTGGGTACTTGGGCCGGAAAATCCGATATATTGTCTTTTGTCATAAGACTTTTTCGGTCAAACCGTGGGTACTTGTTCTTGAAAAACCCGGTCGAGAGTCTTTTGTCTAAATGCCGTTTTGGTCAAGCCGTGGGTACTTGTGCTAGAAAAACCCGGTCAAAATTCTTTTGTCAGAATACTTTTTTTGGTCAAGATGTGGGTACTTGCCGAAAAACCCGGTCAAAAGTCTTTTGTCCGAAGACTTTTGCGCTCAAGCCGTGGGTAGTTGTGCACTATTTCCAGAAAACCCTGTCGAAAGTCTTTTGTCAGGAGACTTTTTTTGGTCGAGCCGTGGGTACTTGTTCCGGAAAACCTGGTCTTAAATCTTTTGTCAAAAGACTTTTTTCGGTCAAGCCGTGGGTACTTGTGCCGGAAAACCCCTGTCGAAAGTGTTTTGTCGTAAGACTTTTTTCGGTCAACCCATGGATACTTGTGCCGGAAAATCCGGTCTAGAGTATTTTGTCAAAATACTTTTTCGGTCAAGCCGTGGGTACTTATGCTGGAAAAACCCGGTCGAGAGTCTTTTGTCAGAAGACTTTTTCGGTCAAGCTGTGGGTACTTGGCAAAAAACCCGGTCAAAATTCTTTTGTGGGAAGACCTTTTTCGGTCAAGCTGATGGTAGTTGCGCACTTGTGCTGGAAAACCCTGTCGAAAGTATTTTGTCGGGAGACTTTTTTCG
This sequence comes from Eutrema yunnanense, assembly GCA_002933935.1. Classification (NCBI taxonomy): domain Eukaryota; kingdom Viridiplantae; phylum Streptophyta; class Magnoliopsida; order Brassicales; family Brassicaceae; genus Eutrema; species Eutrema yunnanense. Next base: position 18,872 of record PKML01012785.1, on the reverse strand, counting down.
GTCAAGCCATTGGTACTTGTGTCGGAAAACCCGGTCGAAAGTCTTTAGTCAAAAGACTTCTTTTGGTTAAGTTGTGTATACTTGTGCCGGAAAACCCGGTCTAAAATATTTTGTCGGAAGACTTTTTCGGTCAAGCGGTGGGTACTTGTGCCAGAAACCCTGGTCGAAAGTCTTTTGTCGAAAGACCTTTTTCGATCAAGCCGTGGGTACTTGTGCCGGAAAACCTCTGTCGAAAGTCTTTTGTCGTAAGACTTTTTCGTTCAACCCGTGGGTACTTGTGCCGGAAAATCCGGTCTATAGTCTTTTGTCATAAGCCTTTTCCGGTCAACCCGTGGGTACTGGTGCTGGAAAAACCTGGTCAAAAGTCTATTGTCAGAAGACTTTGTTTCGATCAAGCCGTGGGTAGTTTTGCATTTGTGCCGGAAAACCCTATCGAAAGTCTTTTGTCGGGAGACGTTTTTCGGTCAGGCCGTGGTTACTTGTGCCAGATAACCCGGTCGAAAGTCTTTTGTCGGAAGACTTTTTTAGGTCAAGCCGTAGGTTCTTGTGTCGGAAAACCCGGTATTAAATATTTTGTAGGAAATTTTTTTGGTCAAGCCATGGGTACTTGTGCACTTGTTCCAGAAAACCCTGTCGAAATTCTTTTGTCGGAAGATTTTTTTGGTTAAGCCGTGGGTAGTTGTGCACTTGTTCCGGAAAACCCTATCGAAAGTCTTTTGTCGGAAGACTTTTTTTGGTCAAGCCGTGGTAACTTGTTCCGGAAAACCTAGTCTCAAATCTTTTGTCAAAAGACTTTTTTTGGCCAAGCCGTGGGTACTTGTGCCAGAAACCCCGGTCGAGAGTCTTTTGTTGGAAGACTTTTTTTCGATCAAGTCGTGGGTACTTGTGACGGAAAACCCCTGTCGAAAGTCTTTTGTCGTAAGACTTTTTTCGGTCAACCCGTGGGTACTTGTGCGGGAAAATCCGGTATAGAGTCTTTTCTCAAAATACCTTTTCGGTCAAGCCGTGGTTACTTATGCTGGAAAAACCAGGTCGAGAGTCTTTTGTCAGAAGACTTTTTTCGGTCAAGCTGTGGGTACTTGCCGAAAAAACCTGTCAAAAGTCTTTTGTCGGAAGACTTTTTCGGTCAAGCTGTGGGTAGTTGTGCACTTGTGCCGGAAAATCCTGTCGAAAGTATTTTGTCGGGAGACATTTTTCGGTAAAGCTGTTGTTACTTGTGCCGGAAAACCCGGTCGAAAGTACTATGTCGTAAGACTTTTTTCGATCAAGTCGTGGGTACTTGTGCCGGAAAACCTCTGTCGAAAGTCTTTTGTCGTAAGACATTTGCGTTAAACTCGTGGGTACTTGTGCCGGAAAATCCGGTCTAGAGTCTTTTGTCATAAGACTTTTTTGGTCAACCCGTGGGTACTTGTGCTGGAAAAACCCGGTTGAGAGTCTTTTGTCTAAATGCCTTTTTGGTCAAGCCGTGGGTACTTGTGCTAGAAAAACCAGATCAAAAGTCTTTTGTCATCAGGGTTTTTTTGGTCAAGCTGTGGGTACTTGCCGAAAAACCCGGTCAAAAGTCTTTTGTCTGAAGACTTTTGTGATCAAGCCGTGGGTAGTTGTGCACTATTTCCGGAAAACACTGTCGAAAGTCTTTTGTCCGGAGACTTTTTTTGGTCAAGCCGTGGGTACTTGTTCCGGAAAACCTGGTCTCAAATCTTTTGTCAAAAGACTTTTTTCGGTCAAGTCATGGGTACTTGTGCTGGAAAACCCGGTCTCAAATATTTTGTCATAAGACTTTTTTCGGTCAAGCCGTGGGTACTTGTGCCCGAAAACACGGTCGAAAGTCTTTTATCGGAAGGCTTTTGGTCAAGCCGTAGGTACTTGTGCCGGAAATTCCGGTCGAAAGTCTTTTGCCCTAAGATTTTTTTCGGTCAAGCCGTGGTTACTTGTGCCGAAAAATCCGGTCGAAATTTTTTTGTCGGAAGGCTTTTTTCGGCCAAGCCATGGGTACTTGTGCCGGAAAACCCGGTCTAAAATATTTTGTCAGAAGACATTTTTTGTCAAGCCGTGGGTATTTGTGCCGGAAACCCCGGTCGAGAGTCTTTTGTTGGAAGACTTTTTTTTATCAAGTCATGGGTACTTGTGCCGAAAAACCCTTGTCGAAAGTTTTTGTCGTAAGACTTTTTTCGGTCAACCCGTGGGTACTTGTGCCGGAAAATCCGGTATAGAGTCTTTTGTCAAAATACTTTTTCGGTCAAGCCGTGGTTACTTATGCTGGAAAAACCAGGTCGAGAGTCTTTTGGCAGAAGACTTTTTCGGTCAAGCTGTGGGTACTTGCCGAAAAAACCGGTCAAAAGTCTTTTGTCGGAAGACTGTTTTTCTGTCAAGCTGTGGGTAGTTGTGCACTTGTGCCGGAAAATCCTGTCGAAAGTATTTTGTCGGGAGACTTTTTTTGGTAAAGCCGTTGGTACTTGTGCCGGAAAACCCGGTTGAAAGTCATTAATCGAAAGACTATTTTTGGTTAAGCCGTGGATACTTGTGCCGGAAAACCTGGTCTAAAATATTTTGTCGGAAGACTTTTTTGGTCAAGCGGTAGGTACTTGTGCCGGAAACCCCGGTCGAAATTTTTTTGTCGGAATACTTTTTTCGGCCAAGCCATAGGTACTTGTGCCGGAAAACCCTGTCTAAAATATTTTCTCAAAAGAATTTTTTGGTCAAGCCGTGGGTACTTGTGCCTGAAACCCCGGTCGAGAGTCTTTTGTTGGAAGACTTTTTTTCGATCAAGTCGTGGGTACTTATGATGCAAAAACCAGGTCGAAAGTCTTTTGTCAGAAGACTTTTTTCGGTCAAGCTGTGGGTACTTGCCGAAAAAACCGGTCAAAAGTTTTTTGTCGGAAGACTTTTTTTCGGTCAAGCTGTGGGTAGTTGTGCACTTGTACCGGAAAATCCTGTCGAAAGTATTTTGTCGGGAGACTTTTTCCGTAAAGCCGTTGGTACTTCTGCCGGAAAACCCGGTCGAAAGATTTTTTTTGGTTAAGCCGTGGATACTTGTGCCGAAAAACCTGGTCTAAAATATTTTGTCGGAAGACTTTTTTGGTCAAGCGGTAGGTACTTGTGCCGGAAACCCTGGTCGAAAGTCTTTTGTCGGAAGACTTTTTCGATCAAACCGTGGGTACTTGTGCCGGAAAACCCCTGTCGAAAGTCTTTTGTCGTAAGACTTTTTCGATCAAGTCGTGGGTACTTGTGCCGGAAAACCTCTGTCGAAAGTCTTTTGTCGTAAGACTTTTTCGATCAAGTCGTGGGTACTTGTGCCGGAAAACCCGGTCTCAAATTTTTTGTCAAAAGACTTTTTCGGTCAAGCCGTGGGTACTTGTGCCGGAAAACCCGGTCGAAAGTCTTTTGTCAGAATACTTTTTCGGTCAAGCCGTAGGTACTTGTGCCGGAAAATCTGGTCGAAAGTCTTTTGCCGAAAGACTTTTCGGTCAAGACGTGGGTACTTGTGCCGGAAAACCCGGTCTAAAATTCTTTGTCAAAAGACTTTTTTCGGTCAAGACGTGGGTACTTGTGGTATAAAACCCGGTCTAAAATATTTTGTCGTAAGTCTTTTTCGGTCAAGCCGTGGGTACTTGTTCCGGAAAATCTGGTCTCAAATCTTTTGTCAAAAGACTTTTTTCGGTCAAGCCGTGGGTACTTGTGCCGGAAAACCCGGTCTAAAGTCTTTTGTCAGAAGACTTTTTCGGTCAAGCCGTAGGTACTTGTGCCGGAAAATCTGGTCGAAAGTCTTTTGCCGGAAGACTTTTCGGTCAAGCCGTGGGTACTTGTGCCGGAAAACCCGGTCAAAAATTCTTTGTGAAAATACCTTTTTCGGTCAAGACGTGGGTACTTGTGCCATAAAACCCGGTCTAAAATATTTTGTCATAAGACTTTTTCCGTCAAGTCGTGGATACTTGTTCCGGAAAATCTGGTCTCAAATCTTTTGTCAAAAGACTTTTTTCGATCAAGCCGTGGGTACTTGTGCCACAAAACCCGGTCTCAAATATTTTTTCTTAAGACTTTTTTCGGTCAAGCCGTGGGTACTTGTGCCGGAAAACTCGGTCGAAAGTCTTTTATCGGAAGACTTTTGGTCAAGCCGTAGGTACTTGTGCCGGAAATTCCGGTCGAAAGTCTTTTGCCCAAAGATTTTTTTCGGTCAAGCCGTGGTTACTTGTGCCGAAAAATCCGGTCGAAATTTTTTTGTCGGAAGGCTTTTTTCGGCCAAGCCATGGGTACTTGTGCCAGAAATCCCGGTCTCAAATTTTTTGTCAAAAGACTTTTTTCGGTCAAGCCGTGGGTACTTGTGCCGGAAAACCCGGTCGAAAGTCTTTTGTCAGAAGACTTTTTCGGTCAAGCCATAGGTACTTGTGCCGGAAAATCTGGTCGAAAATCTTTTGCCGAAAGACTTTTCGGTCATGCCGTGGGTACTTGTGCCGAAAAACCCGGTCTAAAATTCTTTGTCAAAAGACTTTTTTCGGTCAAGCCGTGGGTACTTGTGCTGGAAAAACCCGGTTGAGAGTCTTTTGTCTAAAGGCCTTTTTGGTCAAGCTGTGGGTTCTTCTGAAAAACCCGTTCAAAAGTCTTATGTCCGAAGACTTTTGCGGTCAAACCGTGGGTAGTTGTGCACTATTTCTGGAAAACCCTGTCGAAAGTCTTTTGTCGTGAGACTTTTTTTAATCAAACCGTGGGTACTTGTTCCGAAAAATCTGGTCTCAAATCTTTTGTCAAAAGACTTTTTTTGGTCAAGCCGTGGGTACTTGTGCCGGAAAACCCGGTCTAAAGTCTTTTGTCGGAAGACTTTTTCGGTCAAGACGTAGGTACTTGTGCCGGAAAATCCGGTCGAAAGTGTTTTACCGGAAGACTTTTCGGTCAAGCCGTGGGTACTTGTGCCGGAAAACCTGGTCTAAAATTATTTGTGAAAAGACTTTTTCGGTCAAGACGTGGGGACTTGTGCCATAAAACCCGGTCTAAAATATTTTGTCATAAGACTTTTTCGGTCAAGCCGTGGATACTTGTTCCGGAAAATCTGGTCTCAAATCTTTTGTCAAAAGACTTTTTTCGATCAAGCCGTGGGTACTTGTGCCAGAAATCTCGGTCTCAAATTTTTTGTCAAAAGACTTTTTTTGGTCAAGCCGTGGGTAGTTGTGCCGTAAAACCCAGTCGAAAGTCTTTTGCCGGAACACTTTTCGGTCAAGCCGTGGGTACTTGTGCCGGAAAACCCGGTCTAAAATTCTTTGTCAAACGACTTTTTTTGGTCAAGACGTGGGTACTTGTGGCATAAAACCCGGTCTAAAATATTTTGTCATAAGACTTTTTCGGTCAAGCCGTGGGTACTTGTTCCGGAAAAGCTGGTCTCAAATCTTTTGTCAAAAGACTTTTTTTGGTCAAGCCGTGGGTACTTGTGCCGGAAAACCCGGTCTCAAATTTTTTGTCAAAAGACTTTTTTAGATCAAGCCGTGGGTACTTGTGCCGGAAAACCCGGTCGAAAGTCTTTTGTCGGATGAATTTTTCGGTCAAGCCGTAGGTACTTGTGCCGGAAAATCCGATCGAAAGTCTTCTGCCGGAAGACTTTTCGGTCAAGCCGTGGGTACTTGTGCCGAAAAACTCGGTCTAAAATTTTTTGTCAAAAGACTTTTTTCGGTCAAGCCGTGGGTACTTGTGCTGGAAAAACCCGGTTGAGAGTCTTTTATCTAAAGGCCTTTTAGGTCAAGCTGTGGGTACTTGCCGAAAAACCCGGTCAAAATTCTTTGGTCCGAAGACTTTTGCGGTCAAGCCGTGGGTACTTGTTCCGAAAAATCTTGTCTCAAATCTTTTGTCAAAAGACTTTTTTCGGTCAAGCCGTGGGTACTTGTGCTTGAAAACTCGGTCGAAAGTCTTTTGTCGGAAGACTTTTTCGGTCAAGCCGTAAGTATTTGTGCCGGAATATCCGTTCGAAAGTATTTTGCCGGAAGACTTTTCGGTCAAGCCGTGGGTACTTGTGCCGGAAAACCCGGTCTAAAATTCTTTGTCAAAAGACTTTTTTCGGTCAAGACGTGGGTACTTGTGGCATAAAACCCGGTCTAAAATATTTTGTCATAAGACTTTTTCGGTCAAGCCGTGGGTACTTGTTCCGGAAAATCTGGTCTCAAATCTTTTGTCAAAAGACTTTTTTCGGTCAAGCCGTGGGTACTTGTGCCGGAAAACCCGGTCTCAAATTTTTTGTCAAAAGACTTTTTTCGGTCAAGCCGTGGGTACTTGTGCCGGAAAACCCGGTCGAAAGTCTTTTGTCGGAAGACTTTTTCGGTCAAGCCGTAGGTACTTGTGCCGGAAAATCCTGTCGAAAGTCTTTTGTCGGGAGACTTTTTTTGGTCAAGTCGTGGGTACTTGTTCCGGAAAATCTGGTCTCAAATCTTTTGTCAAAAGACTTTTTTTGGTCAAGCCGTGGGTACTTGTGCCGGAAAACCCGGTCTCAAATTTTTTGTCAAAAGACTTTTTTCGGTCAAGCCGTGGGTACTTGTGCTGGAAAAACCCGGTTGAGAGTCTTTTATCTAAAGGCCTTTTTGGTCAAGCTGTGGGTACTTGCCGAAAAACCAGGTCAAAATTCTTTGGTCTGAAGACTTTTGCGGTCAAGCCGTGGGTACTTGTTCCGAAAAATCTTGTCTCAAATCTTTTGTCAAAAGACTTTTTTCGGTCAAGCCGTGGGTACTTGTGCTTGAAAACTCGGTCGAAAGTCTTTTGTCGGAAGACTTTTTCGGTCAAGCCGTAAGTATTTGTGCCGGAATTTCCGTTCGAAAGTCTTTTGCCGGAAGACTTTTCGGTCAAGCCGTGGGTACTTGTGCCGGAAAACCCGGTCTAAAATTCTTTGTCAAAAGACTTTTTTCGGTCAAGACGTGGGTACTTGTGGCATAAAACCCGGTCTAAAATATTTTGTCATAAGACTTTTGCGGTCCGAAGACTTTTGCGGTCAAGCCGTGGGTACTTGTTCCGGAAAATCTGGTCTCAAATCTTTTGTCAAATGACTTTTTTCGGTCAACCCGTGGGTACTTGTGCCGGAAAACCCGGTCTTAAATTTTTTGTCAAAAGACTTTTTTCGGTCAAGCCGTGGGTACTTGTGCCGGAAAACCCGGTCGAAAGTCTTTTGTCGGAAGACTTTTTCGGTCAAGCCGTAGGTACTTGTGCCGGAAAATCCTGTCGAAAGTCTTTTGTCGGGAGACTTTTTTTGGTCAAGCCGATGGTACCTGTTCCGGAAAATCTGGTCTCAATTCTTTGCCAAAAGACTTTTTTCGGTCAAGCCGTGGGTACTTGTGCTGGAAAAACCCGGTTGAGAGTCTTTTGTCTAAAGGCCTTTTTGCTCAAGACTTCTTCGATCAAGTCGTGGGTACTTGTGCCGGAAAACCTCTGTCGAAAGTCTTTTGTCGTAAGACTTTTTCGTTCAACCCATGGGAACTTGTGCCGGAAAACCCGGTCACAAATCTTTTGTCATCAGACTTTTTTCGGTCAAGCAGTAGGTACTTGTGCCGAAAAATCCGGTCGAAAGTCTTTTGCCGGAAGACTTTTCGGTCAAGCCGTGGGTACTTGTGCCGAAAAACCCGGTCTAAAATTCTTTGTCAAAAGACTTTTTCGGTCAAGCCGTGGGTACTTGTGTTGGAAAAACACGGTTGAGAGTCTTTTGTCAAAAGGCCTTTTTGGTCAAGCTGTGGGTTCTTGCCGAAAAACCCAGTCAAAAGTCTTTTGTCCGAAGACTTTTGCGGTCAAGCCGTGGGTAGTTGTGCACTATTTCTGAAAAAACCCTGTCGAAAGTCTTTTGTCGGGAGACTTTTTTTGGTCAAGCCGTGGGTACTTGTTCCGAAAAATCTGGTCTCAAATCTTTTGTCAAATGACTTTTTTCGATCAAGCCGTGGGTACTTGTGCCAGAAATCCCGGTCTCAAATTTTTTGTCAAAAGACTTTTTTCGGTCAAGCCGTGGGTACATGTGCTTGAAAACCTGGTCGAAAGTCTTTTGTCGGAAGACTTTTTCGGTCAAGCCGTAGGTACTTGTGCCGGAAAATCTGGTCGAAAGTCTTTTGCCAGAAGACTTTTCGGTCAAGCCGTGGGTACTTGTGCCGGAAAACCCGGTCTAAAATTCTTTGTCAAAAAACTTTTTTCGGTCAAGACGTGGGTACTTGTGGCATAAAACCCGGTCTAAAATATGTTGTCATAAGACTTTTTCGGTCAAGCCGTGGGTACTTGTGCCGGAAAATATGGTCTCAAATCTTTTGTCAAATGACTTTTTCGGTCAACCCGTGGGTACTTGTGCCGGAAAACCCGGTCTTAAATTTTTTGTCAAAAGACTTTTATCGGTCAAGCCGTGGGTACTTGTGCCGGAAAACACGGTCGAAAGTGTTTTGTCGGAAGACTTTTTCGGTCAAGCCGTAGGTACTTGTGCCGGAAAATCCGGTCGAAAGTCTTTTGTCGGGAGACTTTTTTTGGTCAAGCCGAGGGTACTTGTTCCGGAAAATCTGGTCTCAAATCTTTTGTCAAAAGACTTTTTTCGATCAAGCCGTGGGTACTTGTGCCAGAAATCTCGGTCTCAAATTTTTTGTCAAAAGACTTTTTTCGGTCAGGCTGTGGGTACTTGTGCCGGAAAACCCGGTCGGAAGACTTTTTCGGTCAAGCCATAGGTACTTGTGCCGGAAAATCTGGTCGAAAGTCTTTTGCCGGAAGACTTTTCGGTCATGCTGTGGGTACTTGTGCCGAAAAACCCGGTCTAAAATTCTTTGTCAAAAGACTTTTTTCGGTCAAGCCGTGGGTACTTGTGCTGGAAAAACCCGGTTGAGAGTCTTTTGTCTAAAGGCCTTTTTGGTCAAGCTGTGGGGTTCTTGCCGAAAAACCCAGTCAAAAGTCTTTTGTCCGAAGACTTTTGCGGTCAAGCCGTGGGTAGTTGTGCACTATTTCTGGAAAACCCTGTCGAAAGTCTTTTGTCGGTAGACTTTTTTTAATCAAGCCGTGGGTACTTGTTCCGGAAAATCTGGTCTCAAATCTTTTGTCAAAAGACTTTTTTCGATCAAGCCGTGGGTACTTGTGCCAGAAATCCCGGTCTCAAATTTTTTGTCAAAAGATTTTTTTCGGTCAAGCAGTGGGTACTTGTGCCGGAAAACCCGGTCGAAAGTCTTTTGTCAGAAGACTTTTTCGGTCAAGCCATAGGTACTTGTGCCGGAAAATCTGGTCGAAAATCTTTTGCCGGAAGACTTTTCGGTCATGCCGTGGGTACTTGTGCCGAAAAACCCTGTCTAAAATTCTTTGTCAAAAGACTTTTTTCGGTCAAGCCGTGGGTACTTGTGCTGGAAAAATCCGGTTGAGAGTCTTTTGTCTAAAGGCCTTTTTGGTCAAGCTGTGGGTTCTTCTGAAAAACCCGGTCAAAAGTCTTATGTCCGAAGACTTTTGCGGTCAAACCGTGGGTAGTTGTGCACTATTTCTGGAAAAC
>PKML01012784.1:396937-413895 GCA_002933935.1 Eutrema yunnanense | reverse complement strand
GCAAAGAAGATAAGGCGTTATGAAAGATTATTATACCAATGACCATATTAACACAAGAAAACTATAATTTACAGACATAAAAGTGAGATCAACGACTATTCCAAATTTGGTTGTGATATAGAAACTCTAAATAAAAACAAATAGTACCTATTATTATAACTCAGATATTAAGCTTTCCCATGTTATTCATCATAACTATGTGTTGATATGTTCATTTTACTTTTATGAGGAAGTATCTACATCTACTTTTTCGTATGTCTTTTACCATATATTGTTAGTTGGAAATGCATAGCTTGGAAAGAAATGTGCCACAGCAGATAGAGTGGATAAGGAAGCTTGAATGAAGAATATACTGGAACCGAGAATAGTGACAAAGAAACAGAAGGTCTGAAATGCGTCAATCATAGCGGAGATTTAATTTCTTGCGTGAACTTCATAATCCCGAGCTGGCTCTCATATGTCCAATGTCGGTCAAGATCTACGCAACTTATGGTAAGGGTAATATTAACATCAATGATATGTGCCTTAGCTTCAGGTAAGGGTAATATTTGTATTACTAAACTAAAAATTATTATATCATTACTGCATATGGCCATATGGGAGCCATTCACATTTGCTTCTCAAGAACTAAACCATCGAATGTAAAAAATCTATCAAACATCAGATGTTGATTTTGTTGTTTTAATAACTGTGTGCCAACTCTCATTTATGTGCTGAGTTTATGTGGTTTAAGTGAAAAAATTCAAAAATATGATTTGACTATTTTCTTTCCTTGGTGTATAGGTTATACACTCAGTGTAATGACGTGCTCTTGGCCAATTTAATTTCTAAATAATATATTCCATTAAATCCCAAATAGTCTTACAAAACCCAACTCAAATCATAAATAAACCGAAGCAAATAGCAAATAATTGTCTTTAAATGAAATAACGAAAATGCCAAATAAAACCCGAAGGAGAAATTCTGAACTCCCAAAACCTCGCACCACACCGGGATTACTCATCCAGTTCCACATACTTAATATCATCAACAGAATCAACATAATAATCATCATCACCTACAAGAACAGAGAGGGGTGAGTAATTATGATTACTCAGCGAGAACGAAACATAAACTCAACCCCACACCAACTCATATTCAACCAACATATCGAAAATAAATATAACCAAGCAATCATACATCATGCTCTAGAGATGCCCACACAACTACCAAACAAGAGGTAACACAATAAATATATATCTCGAGCCAATAGCTCACAAGTTTTCGGGTCACACAGACTCCTGAGGCGCGTCCGATCCCCTACGACGATGCTTCCAGTGCCAAGGTACACACCTCACCTCCCCGTACGCAGCGGTTATGGTGCCAAGATGCATAGACCCCACCGGTCCCAACAAACAAATGAGTTATGACAACAAGTAAACACCCCACCAGTTCCATCACATAAATGGTTCTGATGCCAAGGCATAAGACCCTCGTTAGTTCCCGCAAACAGTTCGTACCACAAGCGCCCTCAACGCTGTGACGAATACCTCATAGTGCCTTCAAACCATCTAGCTACTTTACAACCATTAAACAACCAACATGCTTATCAATCGAGTATGCTGGTTCTTCCTCTAATGATTTCCTAGTCCGTATTTATTATAAGATATAGATCAAACATGATGCATCAACAAAACGTGCATGTACTTCGTAGCACGCAGCATACCGGAGTATACATAGACTCAACATACCTGAAGAAGACAAAAGAACATAGAGAGAAGCCTAAATCTAATCCTCACCTTAGAGATCTGGATGTTAGGGTTCTGGAAAAAAGATGGCACGACTCAGATCTGAATTAACGATGACTCAAAGCAAAGGAATCAAGAAGGCGGCGGTTAGGAGCAACTTCGCGGCGGCTCCTCCTCCAAGCGGCGGCGGTCGGTGGCGGTCGAGAGCCTCGACGGCGGCGGGGATCTTGTATCGGTTGACGGCTAGGGTTTTCTGTTTGCAAAATACCTTCTCGTTCTTATAAATACTCACTTATATAGGGAATTAAACTAGGTTTTTTTTTCTGCTGGCCTTTTCTTGCTGGGTTTTTTCTTCTTGGGCCAAAATTGGGTTGTTACAACTCTCCCCCTCTTGAAAGGAGTTCGTCCCCGAATTCTCCCCTACCACTTTAGCTCCATGCTTGTCTTTAAAGAGCTCGGGGTAATCCTCTCGCATTTGCTGCTCCGGCTCCCACATTTCCGCGCGGATACCATCTCTTTCCCAACAGACCTTAACGCACTTTGTTTCCTTACCATGGATTTCCATCTCCCGACATTCTAGTATTTCCACTGGCGTACTCAGAACCGATAAATTCGTACCCAAGTCACTTGGTGGTTGAGGCAAAATAAGCTCTGGCTCCCTTACTACCTTCCTTAGGAGTGATATGTGAAACACGTCGTGGAGTTCTGACAACTCTGGCGGTAGCTCTAGTCGATAGGCAACTTCCCCGATTTTCTCGACGATAGGATACGGTCCCATGTATCTTGGCTTAAGTTTCTTCAGCTTCCGGTGCTTAACATTTCCTCTAAATGCTCTCTGTTTCAAGTACACTTCTTCTCCTACTGCAAATCCTAAGTCGGTATGACGCTTGTCTGCATAACTCTTTTGGCGGTCAAGGTCTTCATTTAGCCTTTTCTTAAGCAATCCCACTTGCTCGTTCGCCTCCTTTACCATTTCCAGTTCCATGCCTTTCCTTTCACCCACTTATGTCCAACAGAGGGGTGTACAGCACGGTCTTCCATATAGGGCTTCGTATGGAGTCATACCGATACTAGTGTGGTAACTGTTGTTGTATGCAAACTACGCTAAGGGTAGGAACTTTCCCCATTTTCCAGCCTAATCCAGAATGCATGCCTTCAGCATATCCTCTAGGGTCCGAATCGTCCTTTCCGATTGACCGTCTGTCTGAGGATGGTATGTCGTACTCAAATGTACCTTCGTTCCCATCTTTTCTGAAAGGCTTGCCAAAAACTAGTTGTAAACTTTGGATCTCTGTCTGATACAATACTCACTGGCACTCCGTGCAGCCTCACAATTACGTCCAAATACTTTTGCGCCAACTGTTCCGTTCCATCTGTCTTCCTAATTAGCACAAAGCGAGCTGATTTAGTAAGCCAATCCATGATTATCCAATTCGCGTTCTTCTTATCTAGGGTCATAGGCAATCCCGTTACAAAGTCCATAGTCACCATGTCCCATTTCCATTCTGGTAATGGCAAGTTCTGGAGTAACCCGCTGGGCGCCATATGTTCTACTTTCCCTTGTTGACACGTCGCCNAGACAATCTGCCCTTCCCCCCCCCCCCCCCCCCCCCAATGGTAGTATCTCCTCATGTCTTGGTACATTTTAGTGCTTCCAGGATGAATCGAAAATCGCGACTGATGAGCTTGACTCAGCACTTCCTTCCGTAACGTCTCATCGTGAGGCACACATACCCGGTTCCTATACATGTATGCCCCATTGTCGGCAACGTGGTACCCAACCACTTGGTTGTAGACTAGCTCTTTTAAAGTGGGGTCCTTCCCTTGAGCCTGTCGGATCTTCCAAACTAAATCAACATTGTCCAATGCTTCTAGTCCCGCAGTATTTTCATCTATTTGTGTCACACCCAACCTTAAACTGGCTAAAGTCGCTATCAACTCTTGTACCCCCTTGACTTCCGCTATATCATTTCTGCGCCTACTCAACGCATCGGCTACCTGGTTAGCTTTACCAGGATGATAAGTAATGATCAAGTTGTAGTCCGCTAGCAACTCCATCCATCTTCGCTGCCTTAGGTTCAAGTCGCCTTGGGTGAAGATATGCTTTACACTTTGATGATCAGTAAATATATTCACCTTCTCCCCGTACAAGTAAGCACGCCAAATCTTAAGAGCGAAAACCACTGCTGCTAGCTCCAAATCATGAGTGGGGTAGTTCGTCTCATGGGTCTGTAGTTGCCTATATGCGTATGCTATGACCTTCTCTTCCTGCATAAGCACACATCCCAACCCTGTCCCAGAGGCATCAGTGTACACGTCATATGGTATACATGTCCTTGGTATAACCAACACCGGTGTTTGAGTTAGTCGCTTCTTCAACTCCTCGAAACTCTTAACACGGGCTTCCGTCCACTCGAATTTCACATCCTTCCCAATTAACCTTGTCAAAGGCCCCGACATTCTGGCAAAGTCTAGTTCAAATCTGCGGTAGTAGTCGGCTAAACCTAGAAAGCTACGGACTTCGGTAACATTCTTAGGAATAGGCCATTTCGTCACAGCGGTTATCTTTTCGGGATCCACTGCCACTCCTGCTTCTGAAACGACATGGCCTAGAAATCATATCTCTCTCTGCCAAAAGCTACATTTACTCAGCTTAGCAAAAAGTCGGTGCTCTCTTAGCTTTTGGAGTATCATTCGTAGGTGCCAGTCATGATTCCCCTCGCTCCTCGAATAGACCAAAATGTCGTCAATGAATACGATCACACATTTATCCAAATGCTCGCGGAAAAGATCATTCATTAACTTCATAAAAGCGCCAGGTGCGTTCATCAGACCAAACGGCATTACCACGAACTTGTAATGTCCATAACGAGTTCGGAATGCTGTCTTCCTAATGTCCTCTTCCGCTATCCGAATCTGATGGTATCCTGACGCTAAATCGATCTTAGAGAACCACGAAGCTCCTTGCAGTTGGTCCAACAACTCGTCGATTCGTGGCAACAGGTACTTGTTCTTAATCGTCACCTTATTCAACCCCCGGTAATCGATGCACAGACGAAAGCTTCCGTCTTTCTTTTTCACAAACAGCACCGGTGCTCCCCACGGTGAACTGCTCGGTCGGATGAATCCTTTGTTCGTAAGGTCCTCCAACTGTTTCCTTAATTCTGCCATTTCCGTGGGCGCTAGGCGATATAGAGCTTTCGAAACAGGGGCCGTCCCTGGTTCTAGTTCGATAGTGAAATCATCTCCTCGCGTCGGTGGTGGTCCTGTCAATGGTTCAAATACGTCCGCGTATTCAATAGCCACATGTATGTCTTCCAACCTTCGTGTCGTTCCTTCTCCGGTCATAGATATTGTAGCTAAGTACGCCTCACATCCTCTATCCACCAGCTCCACTGCATGAATCATCGAGATTATTGGCACGCCGGTGTCGGTTTTCACTCCTTGAAAAACTAGACGTCCTTATGGTCGTGGAATGTAAGCGCGCGCCCGTCGGCAATCCAAAAAAACTTGGTAATGCGTTAACCAATCCATTCCAAGGATAACGTCGTAGTGGTTCAACTCCATCTCCACTAAGGTCCACGGCAGCTATGTCCCTTCCAACTTAATATGCACGTTTTCATGCAGACCGATAGACCTCACCTGCTCAGTCCCGGCAGTCTCAATTGCTTTTGACCTCGGGGTGAACTTTCCAGTGAATGTCCAACACTTAGTCAACCTCGGGCTCACAAAACTATAGGTAGCACCGGTGTCGAGGAGAGTGTAAGCTTTCATGCATCCTACCGAAACCGATCCTACACGATTTATACTTATGACTAAGTATGCAATTTCCATTTCGCACACAAATTTCACAACTTCATGACCATACACTACGAAGGGATTACTTACCAGTGATCGGTGCGGCTCCTTCGGGATCTCCAATTGCGAACACACGAGGTCCCACTGCTTGACTCTTAGCTGGCGGTAGCGGTAATATCCATTGCTGCTGAATTGGCACGACCGCTCGGTAGTCTTTTGCATAGTGTCCTTGCTTCCCATAACGGTGGCATTTGCGTTCCCTTGCATATGCACGACAATCTTTAAGGAGGTGGCCAACTCTTCCGCACCCATGGCACCTGACCACACCACACGACCCGGTATGTCTCCTACCACAGCGAGTGCACATCTGAACATGGTCGGTAGTCCTTACCGCAACCATGTCATCCCATGTCCTCTTGGGTGCTTCCTGCCCCCGGGATGCACGAGCTTGAGCATTCTTAGCGTTTCTTAGCTCCTCCTCAAGTCCAATCTCCTGAGTAGCGACTGTCTCCACTAGCTCCACCATACTAGGATACTTCCGAATTGAACAACGGTTCTTTAGCTCTAACCTTAGCCCCTTCATGAACTGACGGATCAAGTCGGCTTCGGTGAAATGCTTCCTGGTAAACCTCCTCAAACGGTTGAATTCCTCTTTGTACTCCCTCACGGTACAGTTACCCTGACGAAGGTCCTCAAAAGCACTCTCCATTTGGTCTATGGCTTCCGGTGGGAAAAACTCTCGAGAGAACTCGTCCTTGAAGTCATCCCAAGTTAGCTCATAGCGTCCCCATATCCTTTATATCACACCTTCCCACCAAATCAGCGCCTCGTCCTTAAGGTACTGAACAGCCAGCTCCCTTCGGTACACCTCCGGGCACCTTATCGACTCGAAATTCCGTTCAAGCCTCTTCTTCTAATTATCTGTATAGATCGGGTCAGACTTCCCTCCAAATGAATCTGTCTCCATGTCCTTCATGAGTCTCATCGCCTCGTAGTAAGTCAATCCCGGCACATTAACTCGCTCAGGCGGTGGAGGCGGCAATTGTCGTTCTCGAACATTCACTTGTGGGTTCGGTTAATTCCTCCATTCACCGTACCTTCCTTGGTATCGGCACAACTCTTCCAACACTACAGCGTGGGCCGCGTCTGGTACTGGGTCAGGCTCCCCAACTCGGTTTCCTTCCTTTTGGTTCACTTCCTCGTGGTACCGGTCATTCTGATTCTCATTCACACTCCTGTCAGCTGCGGTATCTTGCTCTCCCTGAGCTTCACGACGAGCTGCGGATCTGGTCAACATGTTACGGGCGTTCCTTGGTGGCATCTGTACATAAACGATAGAAAGTGAGTCAGTCCGGTCCCGTAAAGACTGATCTGCCTGCAAGTTAAACAACAGTAATAACTGGAGGCTCATCTATGTGGTGGTTTTATAACTTTGAAAAATCCTCATTTTGAAAAATGTTGAAATCTGATTTTTCCCATTCCCACTAACCTAGAATTATTCTCCTCTCGAAACCTGCTCTGATACCACTTGTAATGACCTGCTCTTGGCCAATTTAATTTCTAAATAATATCTTCCATTAAATCCCAAATAGTCTTACAAAACCCAACTCAAATCATAAATAAACCGAAGCAAATAGAGAACAATTGTATTTAAATGAAATAATGAAAATGCCAAATAAAACCCGAAGAAGAACTTCCGAACTCCCAAAACCTCGCACCACACCGGGATTACTCATCCAGTTCCACATACTCAATATCATCAACATCATCAACATAATAATCATCATCACCTACAAGAAGAGAGAGGGGTGAGTAATTGGGATTACTCAGCGAGAACTAAACCTAAACTCAACCCCACACCAACTCATATTCAACCAACATATCGAGAATAAATATAACCAAGCAATCATACATCACGCTCTAGAGACGCCCCCACAACTACCAAACAAGAGGTAACGCAATAAATATATATCTCGAGCCAATAGCTCACAAGTTTTCGGGTCACACAGACCCCTGAGGCGCGTCCGAGCCCCTACGACGATGCTTCCAGTGCCAAGGTACACACCTCACCTCCCCGTACGCAGCGGTTATGGTGCCAAGATGCATAGACCCCACCAGTCCCAACAAACAAATGAGTTCTGACAACAAGTAAACACCCCACCAGTTCCATCACATAAATGGTTCTGATGCCAAGGCATAAGACCCTCGTTATTTCCCGCAAACAGTTCGTACCACAAGCGCCCTCAACGCTGTGACGGATACCTCATAGTGCCTTCACACCATCTAGCTACTTTACAACCATTAAACAACCAACATGCTTATCAATCGAGTATGATGGTTCTTCCTCTAATGATTTCCTAGTCCGTATTCATTATAAGATATAAGTCAAACATGATGCATCAACAAAACGTGCATGTACTTCGTAGCACGCAGCATACCGGAGTGTACTTAGACTCAACATACCAGAAGAAGACAAGAGAACATAGAGAGAAGCCTAGATCTAATCCTCACCTTAGAGATCTGGATGTTAGGGTTCTGGAAAAAGGATGGCACGACTCAGATCTGAATTAACGGTGACTCGAAGCAAATGAATCAAGAAGGCGTCGGCTCCTCCTCGAAGCGGCGACGGTCGGCGGCGGTGGAGAGACTCGACGGCGGCAGGGCCTGGTCTCGGTTGACGGCTAGGGTTTTCATTTTGCAAAATACCTTCCGCTTCTTCTAAAGACTCACTTATATAGGGAATTAAACTAGATTTTTTTTCTGCTCGGCTTTTTTTGCTGGGTTTTTTTTTCTTGGGCCAAAATTAGATTGTTACACTCAGGGAGCAGAGACAAGAAAGAACATAGAAGTTTAGATCACTGAAAAACGGTAAATTCTTACTATCACGTTTTTCTTTGATTAATAAGGCTAATTGCATAAATTTAAACGAGTCTATACATTGTTTCTTATACAAAAATGAGGACCAAAATCGACCTCTCCTAAGAAGATAATGCAACCATTAATTTGTTGAGACCCATTGAGTGGACTATGTTGGTGGAGTACGAGTGTTGTCAAACTTCTTCACCAGATGGAGAGCTATTGCACACAATCGTAGATGTACCGATCAACTTCTTCTCTCAAAACTTGGAGCGGTATGTATGTTTAATATTTTGTTTTGTGTGACAATAAAGGACATTCATTCTGTTACATGTTGGCCCATGAATAGCTAGAAGGTGGCAATGGGTCCAGGAACTTTGAGAGGGAAACAGTTGTTAAGGAAACAATTTCAGGACGCCTAAGGGAGACGAATCTCTCCCGCTCATCCTCGTACCAATTACCAAACCTAAGGCCCAAACTAAGATCCAATAATTTAACACTTTACTTTTGCTTACCTCAATTGAATTATAATCTTATTATGTTTCACTTGCTGTAATTGTAAGCTACAGGAAAAAAATTATATGCGAAAACAATACTAAAAAATGAAAACTATCAAAAACTAACAGCTAGCTCTTCATCAAAGAAAGTTCATAACATGTTAACTGTAAGATTTTGTAGATATCAAGCTTTGATTAAGCTAGATCAACCAAGAACAAGAGAGAGAGAATGAGAGCTATTCAAGAACAAGAGAGAGAGAGGAAGATATTTTCATTGTATATTTGAAATTGTGGTTTACAAGAGTTTTATATATTAACACAAGTTGAGCAAGGGATAAAGATAAACAAATATCAACCAAATGTGTGGTAATTAGCTTCTGATGAACAGTGTCCCTTGTGTGTCGTCGACACACTCCTCAACATACTCCCTTGATCATATTCTGCAGGTAGTGTGTCGTCGACACACTCCTCAACATACTCCATTGATCATATTCTGAAGGTAGTGTGTCGTCGACACACTCCTCAACATAAGTGAGTGTGTGTTGCTGCTATTTGTTAACATTAACTACTTCCAAATCAAAACAAACATTGCAAAAACAACAGCCTTAGTTAAAGCATATAGTAATTAAAACATTTATTTAGATAAATGTTAAACTAAAATTAAAAATACGTCCGCGCGTAATACGGAATAACTTCTTGTATATAATTAAAATAGTAAAGACCTTGTGTTCCAAAACCTACCACGTGTGCCATGTTATCTAGAGAGAGTCACTACAGGAAATTGAAGTATTGATAGCACTAAAACATAGCGTTTTTACAAACTCTGCAATAAATGTTATAGACACTACTCTTTCATAGCGTTTGTAAATTGCCAATGCTATGAAAAAGTGGTCGCGTATAAAAGTGTTACACCTTCTTAAGTTTTTGCTCATGTCATCCTCTTTAATTGCATGTGTCATCCGATTAGTGCTATGTTAGATGAAAGCGGGATACTTGATTTTTTTGCCCGCTTATTTTTTTTGCTTTGGCTCCATAATTTACTTTAGAGAAAAACACTTAGGCATTTCTCGTGTCTCTTAACCAAAAATTGATATGAACACAAAAAATTAGGGGTTTCACAAAAATCCGTTTTTTGCTCTCCCTTGGCTCTTCTTTCACTTGATCCCTCTCTCGATCTCTCTTCTCTCTTCTGTCTTATCTCGATCTATTCTTCTCTCTGTCTCGATCTCTCTTCTCTCTTCTCCCAGTCTCGACCGCCGGCAAGACAACGACAACCCATGGGGAGGAGTAAGATTTTGTTCTCGATTTGAAATCTTATTGACTCGAATAGGGTTTCAATTTCAGTTGGGTGCTTAAGAAATTGTTGACATTTATGGGTTTCAGTTGGGTGAATCGAGAAATCGGGTTAGTTTCTGGAGCCAAAGCTCAAAATTGAAGGAGATCGGGATCCGGTGCTCTCATAGGTCTTTCAAATGCGAAGCCATCGTCTCCTGTTGCGGTTCCTAAATCTGACTTGTTCATGTGGTTTGAGAAAATTGGTCACTAATCGTTGTAGGAAACTGAGCAGGTTCGTGTTCTAGCATCCCCCTTTGACTCTTTCTTATTATCTAATTTATGTATACTAGAAGCTCTTAATTTTAGCTATTTTAAGACATAGAAAAGGATTATGTCTTTTTATACACCGGTTATTGGCCAAGCAGGACCTTGAGTAGGAACAAACTTAATGGGACTATCCCGGAGTCACTCACAGTTACAGGTCTTCCAAACCTGATAAATCTGTAAGTTACTTTGTTCTATGTGTTTATGCTTCCCATCTTTTTTGAAGTTTTTCCTTGTCTTAATCACATTGTTTGAAAACTACGTTTTACAGTCTGCTGGATTCCAATAATCTCAGTGGCCAGATTCCTCAACGTCTATTTGAGATCCCAAAATACAAGTACGTTCCACTACTTTAGGTGAATCTTTGTTTTATCATTTCATTTAGCAGTAATATGATATGGTTTATCGACAATAGTTTCACGGCAAACAACTTGAATTGTGGTGGTGGTCAACCTCACCCTTGTGTATCTGAGGTCGCTCATTTAGGTAACTCCATTACTTTATTTTCAACCGATTCAAAAGTATGAAAGAATCTTAGTTCTGCTCTGATAACATTTAATCTGTGCTGATAGGTGATTCAAGAAAGCCAAAAACTGGCATTATTGCTGGAGTTGTTGCTGGAGTTACAGTTATCCTCTTTGGAATCTTGTTGTTTTTGTTCTGCAAGGATAGGCATAAAGGATATAAACGTGACGTGTTTGTGGATGTTGCAGGTCTCTTATATACCCAAAGGAAACCTTTTTTTCTCGTATTTGATTTTCTGATATGTTATGATGAATTGATATGCACATTTGAGTATAACTTTTTTACATAAAGTACATTGACATTATGTAATTTCTCTTGATTTTCCGATAAATATAACTTTTTAAATATATTGACTATTCAGACAGCAACTCAGAAATAACAATATCTGAAAATGAACATCAAAAGAATTACAAAAAACAAATGCTATTGTAAACCTACATATTTTTAGTGGTTTAAAGCATATAAAAAATGTGGCCCTTAAAATTATAAAAAAATTATCCAAAATAAGAAAATAATGTTAAAAATACTTTAAAATAATAAAAAAAAATTAATAATGTAACAACGAAATACTATTTATGAAAAATAGATCTTCTAGCTTTTCTCCCTGCAAAATCATTCATAATATTCTCGTAGTCGGGTTTATCAACCATATCTTTTTCAATAGATATCATTGATAATCCATTCAGCCTCTTTTATGACATAGTTGATCGTAAATAATTTTTTATCAGTTTCAACTTTGAAAAACTTATTTCTGCAGAGGCAACTGAAACCGGGATTGTCAACAATATTCGATAAGCAATCCATGAATTTGGATAAAAATCAGTTGTTCATTTCAAAGAGTTCAATATCTCTGTAGCTCTTTTGACTTCTATTGGTAAACTTTTTCTTAGAAGTTAGCAAAGTAAAGAAGAAGAAGATAATAACAAAAAAAACATACCTTCATCAAAATTCAACCAAACCCGAGAGGCCGAGACGAATCTTCTGAAATAAATAAGATATAAATTTAGCTTTGATGAAAAGAGATTAGTGAAACCTAATCAAATTTTTAGTTTAGGTAACGCCTTAACGACGAAGAAGAGAGTAGGAGAAGGGGGTTTTTTTTACAAGAAAGAGAAAAGTGTTCTAATTATCTTTAAAAAATATTAAAAATTCTAAAAAAAGGAAAAACTGGGTGTTGACTTGGATCAAACCATAGAAGTGAAGGTTAAAAAGAATTGGACTCAACCATCTAAGCTACAATCACATTACCAGATGTGGCTCAAAAAAAAAAAATATGTGGCCTAAATTGAATGCTTCACCTGCTTCACAACAGGGACGGGCCTGCCTACATATAACAATTATGATCATTGATTTAGAGTTTAGGGTATAAGGTATAAGATTTGAAATATATAAGTTTTTTGAAAAAAATAAATAAAAGAAGAATTAAGTCTTGAATAGATTTAGGGTTTAGGGCATTGGAGTATAGAGTTTATTGTGTGAAATATAATTTCTTTGTAATTTCCCCATTAATAATAGAATATACAATAAAAAATTTCATCTCATATGTATAACATAATATATATAAAATAATTTTTAAGATAAAATTAAAAAAGAATTAAGTGCTGAATATTTGATTTAGAGTTTAGGGTATTGGCGTTTAGGGTTTATGTTATGTTGATTTAGGGTTTATGTTATATTGATTTATGGTTTAGGTTATGTTGTCAATTAACAAATGAAAATGATTGCAAATGATTGGAAATAATTGTAAAATCATTGCAAAATGATTACAATCTTACAAACCCTACAAACTAATAATAAGTTACTAAGTATTTCATCTATAATTTAGTGTCACACAACCTTTACAATATAGTTTTTTGTTTTTTGTAAACTCCAAAATTACATATCATTATGAAAGTAAATAATTTATAATAACCTCGTTGATATACAATATTTTCCAAATTAAATGCAAATAAAACATATTAAAAATTGTTTTATTTAGGATAAGAAAATCTATCATTATAAGAAAAACAAA
This sequence comes from Eutrema yunnanense, assembly GCA_002933935.1. Lineage (NCBI taxonomy): Eukaryota > Viridiplantae > Streptophyta > Magnoliopsida > Brassicales > Brassicaceae > Eutrema > Eutrema yunnanense. Next base: position 400,882 of record PKML01012784.1, on the reverse strand, counting down.
TACAAAAAATATTGTTTCATAAAATAAATAGAAAATCTATCATTATAAATTCCTTTAAATTTTTAAAATACAAAAATTTAAGTTAGTTTAAAAATAAATTATTCATAAACTACAAAATATAAAACATTATTCATTAAAAAGTAAATAAAAATAGACAGCCAACGAGGAGTGATCACTGAGATTAATGATGTGGCCAAATCTCATTCGTTCATTCCTCTGTTTCTTTCTCTCCCTTAGATTACTCTTCCAATTCTCAATCCCTTCTCTTCGGATTATCACCTCGAATACCACTATGTGGAAATTTTTAACCATCACTACCCTAAGTTAATCACAATACCCCTCTCTTTAAGTGAAAAGATGAAAAAACCCCTGAACTTTTTTAAATGAAATATCACCGCCAGTATCACCGCCAGTATCCCCTAGTATTATACCACGCAGAGGGAATTCAAACCCTGGTCGCGCGAGCGCAGGTGACGCGCGTGGAGCTCGTAACCACTGAGCTCCCGTGTTTTTCGTTGTCCTCTTACCGATTTAATTCTATTTAACCTTTACAATCATTCAGTTAGGGTAAAATCGACATTTTACCAGAGAGGGAGATTTGTGATTAAATTTTGAGAAGAGTGGTTTATGAGGTGAGTACCCCTCTTCGGAAGGCAGCAACTAGCATCGGCTCCGTGCGTCGCCTCCCCGTCTCTTCTCCTTTACCGCTCCTTCTCCTGTCAATCCTCTGTCAATCGGACTTGCAGGTAAATTCCCCTTTAACAGAGATATAACTGCTTCAATTTTGGCTCCATTAACTCTCTAAAAATCGTTAGGGTTCCGAACACATATGGGCAAAACTTCAAGAATGGGTTCAAAGTTGTCGACTGTGGTGGTTGTGTCTACGCCATGAGACACGGGAGGAGAGTTACGAAGCTGAACATGCCACCTGACCAGCGGAAAACTCTCCTCCGGGGATTCACGATGCAGCTCCTCAAACATGGTAATCGTTAATAATAAGATGAGGCGGCGGCCGACTTTTTAGGGTTTCTGCTGCTCGATTTTTTTTTTTTTGATAAACAGCTGCTGCTGCTCGATTTAGTTTTTATAGTTTCTGCTGTTCGATTTGCTTGTCAGAATCCCTGATTTTTTTGGTTTCAGAGGATCAAGAACATTATTGGAATCTTCCTAGGCTCCAATATCTTAAAGGTAACACTCGCCTGCTTCTTTTGTTTTGGATTGCACAATCGCTACTGACAGGTTTGAGCGTTCTCTATGTGACCTTGGCTCAAGTGTCAACCTCATGCCATACTCGGTTGCCAAGAGAATGGGAATGACAGACTTCACTCCTACGAGGATCTCGCTGATCGTTCAGTTAGACTTCCAGAAGGATTGCTCGAGGATGTCCCGATTATGATTGGGAACTGCTTAATCCCAACTGATTTCATTGTCTTGGAGTATGATTCGGAACCCAGAGATCCTCTCATCTTGGGAAGGCCATTCCTAGCCACAGCTGGTGCTTTGATTGATTGCAGGAATGGGAAGATAGCTCTTAACATTGGTGAGTTGGTCATGACTTTTAACATGGAGAAGATGATGAAGAGACCAACCATCGATAGACAGACTTTCTTCGTTGATACATTCTGTGACATTGCTGAAGAGTACTTCCTGGAGATGCATCCTGAGGACCCATTGGAGAGAGCACTGGTCTGTTCAGCTGAGTCAGAGGTTAATTCGAGTGATGTTGCTGCTGAATACGGGAAGATGCTCGATTCAGCACTGCCAGTATCGATCGATACGCACTCGGTATCGATCGATACCCTGCGTCCAGAAAGAAGTTTGGCCGAAAGAACTAAGCAAGCTGCTGGGCTTGGAGATTGGAGCGAGGAGAACGCTCCTAAAGTGGAACTCAAACCACTTCCTGCGAATCTGAGGTATGGTTTTCTTGGTCCTAATTCCACGTTCCCAGTAATCCTTAATGCATCTTTGAACAACGCAGAGGTCACCTTACTGTTAAGCAAGCTGCGCAAGTATCGCAAAGCTCTTGGCTATTCTCTTGATGATATTTCAGGTATATCACCGGACCTGTGCATGCATAGGATTCATCTTGAGGACGAGTCAAAGGCTTCAGTTGAGCATCAAAGGAGACTGAATCCGAACCTGAAGGAGGTGGTTAAGAAAGAGGTCATGAAACTCTTGGATGCAGGAGTTATCTATGCCATCTCAGATAGCTCTTGGGTCAGTCCGGTGCACGTTGTTCCTAAAAAAGGAGGGATAACAGTGGTGAAGAATGAGAAGGATGAGATGATTCCTACAAGGACTATCACTAGGCATCGAATGTGCATTGATTACATGAAGTTGAATGCAGCTACACGGAAAGATCACTTCCCATTGCCATTCATTGACCAGATGTTGGAGAGGTTGGCTACTCATCCCTACTACTGCTTCCTTGATGGATATTCAGGTTTCTTCCAGATTCTTATCCATCCAGATGACCAAGGGAAGACCACTTTCACATGTCCCTATGGCACATTCGCATACAGGAGAATGCCATTTGGATTGTGTAACGCTCCAACCACTTTTCAGAGATGCATGATGTCTATCTTCACAGACATGATCGAGGATTTCATGGAGGTGTTCATGGATGATTTTTCAGTATATGGATCATCATTCAAGGACTGTTTGGACAACTTGTGTAAGGTGCTCCAGAGGTGTGAAGAGAAACACTTGGTCCTTAATTGGGAAAAGTGTCATTTTATGGTTCAGGATGGCATCGTGCTTGGGCACAAGGTTTCTGAAGCTGGGATCGAAGTTGACAAAGCCAAGATTCAGGTCATGACAAGTCTCCAACCACCAACTTCTGTGAAAGATATTCGGAGCTTCCTTGGTCATGCTGGGTTCTACAGGAGGTTTATCAAGGATTTCTCCAAGATAGCACGCCCACTCACTGCTTTACTGTGCAAGGAGATCAAATTTGATTTCACACCTGATTGTCTTGCAGCCTTTGAAGAGATCAAAAAGTCTTTGGTGAGTGCTCCGATCGTGCAACCTCCTGATTGGACTCTGCCTTTTGAGATCATGTGCGATGCTAGTGATTTTGTTGTTGGATCAGTTTTGGGTCAGAGGAAAGATAAGAAGCTGCACGTCATCTACTATGCCAGCAGAACTTTGGATGATGCTCAAAGGAATTACAGCACCACAGAGAAGGAACTACTTGCAGTTGTCTTTTCCTTTGAGAAATTCCGATCTTACTTGATTGGGAGCAAGGTGGTTGTTCATACTGATTATGCTGCTCTCAAGTATCTGATGAATAACAAGGATCTCAAGCCTCGTTTCTGTCGTTGGGTTCTTTTGCTACAAGGATTTGACATCGAGGTTAAAGACAAGAGAGACATAGAGAATGGAGTTGCTGACCATCTCTCGCGAATGTGGATCGATGCAGACGTCCCTATAGATGATCAACTACCTGAGGAAGCCATTTATTTCATTGAAAGTGGGTTTCAAATGAATCTCGCAGAGAATCAGCAATTTTCACGAGTTGCAGGTTTCAGTATCGATCGATACCCTGCTGGTATCGGTCGATACCCTGACGATTCCGAACCTGTGTTCATTGTTGATCATCCTGGTGTTTCTGACAACCATCTCGTCGCTGCAGCCGATTCTAATAGTCCATGGTACGCTGACATTGCCAATTACCTCGCTGCAGATGCAGAGCCAAGACACCTCAAGAAGTATGACAAGAAGAAATTCATGCGCGATATAAGGAGAATCTTTTGGGATGAACCTTACATGTACAAGCATTGTTCTGATGGTATATACAGGAGATGCGTTGCTGAATCAGAGGTTCTAGGTGTTCTGTTTCATTGCCATGGATCCGACTATGCTGGACACTTTGCCACTTTCAAGACAGTGTCCAAGGCTCTACAAGCAGGCTTCTGGTGGCCTACCATGTTTAAGGATGCTCAT
>PKML01012784.1:349292-396620 GCA_002933935.1 Eutrema yunnanense | reverse complement strand
TTTGGTATCAGAGCTGCGTTCTTTGATTTCTTAATCAGAGACCGATTCTGGATGTCATGGTGAGTGACAGCATCTATACTTCTGAGGACGAAAGTCTTTTTGTCGAGAGAGAATACCATGAGATCTACAAAGAGATCTATGGCGATCCGATCTACGACACCTATGAAGACGATGTCCTCGTTATCGATTTTGTCTTTGAAGAAAATCTGAGGCGTGCAAAATCCGTGAGGCGTGCAAAATCCGTGTGCAATCAGATTGACTCTGATGCCGATTTCGTGCAGAATCCGGTTCGTGCGAAAATTATGCATAATCAGGTTTCTGGAAAAACTATGCAGAATCCGTTTCGTGCGAAAATTGTGCAGAATCAGGATTATGGAATATCTCTGCACTATTGGGTTCGTGCAAAATCCGGGTGGAAAGATTTTCTGACAGAATACGTGCGAGATCTTGTGCATATCCAAACTAATGGATTTAAGAAGATCTATATGATGTTAAGAATGTTGTTGAAGATTCGAGGACGAATCTTTCTTGGCCGACGGGATCTGATGCAGCAAAGAATTGAAGATTCGAGGACGAATCTTTTTTTGCTGGCGAGACTGATGCAGCGAGATATTTGGAATATTTCCAAATATCTTCATTATTATCTTTTATTTAAGGGATAATTGCAAATTTAGAGCAAAAAATGAGAACTATTGTCCCATTAGTATTTAATTACAGATTATTGTCTTTTTAGTATTTATATTAATGTTAATCCAGTTTTATCCTTTAAAATAATAATAGTTAAAATTAAAATTACTTAAATTTAAAAAAGAAAAAAACATGGGTAACGAAAACCCAAAAAAAATAAATCAGTTTCTACGCGACTTAAAAAAAAAAAAAAAAACTTCTCCTCGTCTCCGATATCGGTAGCCTCTCCGCCTCCTCGTCGATAGTATCACCGGTAAGTGAAATTTCCTCCTCTTCCTCTGCCTGTCCGCCTCCTTGGAGATTAATTATTCTCCTAGGGTTTTAAAATGACAGGATAAATCGATTTAGAGATTTAGGGGTTTAGTGTCGATTTCATGATTTGGGTTTAACTCTTGCTCTGCCTATTTCATCTTCTTTTCCTCAAGAAATCGATGGACTTTCTGACCATGGTCATGGTATTTAGTCGCTATCTAGATAAGTTGTCTTAGGGATTTTTGGAAAAATCCATCAAACTTCACCTGTTACTTTGCTTCTTATCAGATTTCCAGTGAGGAAACTATTGAAACAGCGAAACAACTAGCTCTCCAGGAAGGCTTGTTGGTTAGTCTTTTTTTTGGACTATGTTTGACTTATGGGAATTGATTTAGTTATCTTTTATAATCAGAAGATTTCACTGTTTGGTATATCAAATCTCCCTCACCAAACCCTTGTCCAGTATCTGTGACCAACCACCAGATAATAAAAAAGAGTCGTTGAGATATTGATTTAACACACAGCAGAATGTGCAAATCATGATTCATAAACCTTAGCCTTTTTAATAGTCTTGCTGCTTATTGTTGTCGATACTTCGTACGATTCACTCACTCTCTCACTCGTTTGTTTGCGGAAAGAAAGAAATCAAACACACACAAAATATAGAGTTCCCCTAAACCTGGGTACTTCTCTCTTCAGGATCGGAACCTGGAAATCCAATATGAGCTTTTGTGTTTAGAGTGTTTTTCTTCCAAGAGAGAGCTCAGAGAAAAAAAAGATCAATCGAAGAAGACGAGGGAAAAGTAGATCTCAGATCTTTCTGTTACTCGTCAACGTCTTTTTTTAAGTCTTTGCTCAGTTTGATGGGCCATCACTTATTTCACCAGGCCCAGCTGCTCACTTCTCTGACTTTGGGCCTAAGCCCAGCTTTAAACACAAACGTCTTAGCTCGGGTCTGAATGTTGAACCAGATTCTCACAAATCTCTACCTTGGTTCAATATTCCTCCTGACCTTATTGTCGATTCTCATGAAATTCCGATCCCGGTAATGAGCATCTCCAAATCCCGGAAATTAGCTCAACACTATTTCTCAATACCTGAAATAGTCTGCTTCCACATCCTGACCACCAGACGTGACACAACTTCGTTTCTTCAACACCAGAACAAACCAGTTTGCAATAACTTCTAAACTTAACTTATGCCAGTCATCTCCTAGTCTCCAGAGACGGCTCTTTCACCACCTTGCTCAGGCGATGACCTTCAAGGTCTCCAAGCAGCTGTTGAACTTGTTTGTTGGTAGCACCTTAGTTAACATGTTTGCTGGATTCTTGGAAGTATGAATCTTCAACACAGCTACATCTCCTTCTGCGATGATATCCCTGATGAAGTTGTATTTGGTTGCAATGTGCTTAGTTCTCTCACTGTACATGTAGTTCTTTGCCAAGCAAATGGCGCTTTGTGAGTCACAATGAACTTCCACAGCTCCCTGACTGTACCCCATCTCTTCGCAGATTCCTTTTAACCAAAGAGCTTCCTTTACTGTCTCAGATAATGACATATACTCTGCCTCAGTAGTAGACAGCGCAACAACCTTCTGCAAACACGATCTCCAGCTTACAGTATTCCCACCAACCGTGAAAACATAACCTGATATTGACCTGCGCCTGTCCAAATCAGCTGCATAATCTGAATCGCAGTAACCCTTTACCTTAAAATCTGCTTCTCTTGTAAACGTTAAACTCACTTTTGCAGCTCCTCTAATGTATCTCATGACCCACTGAACTGCCAACTGATAACACCATATTTTACATCTTTTTAGGGTTTTATTTTCATAGGTTTTAATCCCACTTTGTATAGTTTTGGGATCTTTTCATGCATTTGAGTCTCATTTAGTTTTAACTTGCATTTTAGAAGTCCTAGATAGTTTTGTGTCGTTTTTGGCTTGCTGGAGCCTTTTTCAGGTGTTTAGGAGTGCTTGGAGCAGCTTGGATCAAAGGAGACACTTGGAGTTCGAAGGGAGATCGAAGGGAGATCTAAAGATGAGCAAAAGGAACAAAATACACTTCCGATCGGTTACTAACCGATCCCGATAACCGATCAACATTCCCGATCAAGACATGTGCCTGAAAGATCCAACCGGAAGAACACCTTGCCCTTTGAATTAGACTGGGAGCTCTTCACGAAAGTTATGCGAAATTGAGTTAGCTTTTTAATGGAAGTGGTTTCATGTCATTCTCATCAGCGGTTCGTGAGATGCGTTCGATTTACTGAAGACATATCATTACCGGAAAACGCAGCGGCAATCCGAAGGAGCTGAAAGATCATGTCGGATGGAAGCCTTCCCATACCCAGTTTAATCTCAAATTTGGACACAAGATAGACAATTGAGTTAGCTTCGCGTGAGCGTTGGATTCGTGTCATTCAGGGCTGTGGTTCAAGAGTTATGGCTGATTTAGTGAAGACATGTCAGGCGATCGGTCATAACCGATCGGTTACAAACCGATCAAGATTTCCACCAGCGATCGGTTATAACCGATCCCCGTAACCGATCCCGACACTTTTTATGCCCATTTTTGTATTTAAGTCACTTTTAATCATTAAAAACACAAGTCTTCTTTCCCAAAAACAAAAAGTCTCTCTTGGGAGAGCTCAAGAACACCTTTTGGTGTTCTTGAATGGATCTTCATGTATATCTCACATAAGGGAAGATTTCTTCACTTTTGTTTCATATTATATATATTTGATTCTTCTTCTTTCTTTTCTATGGTTTACTTTTGTGATTTGTGTGAGTTGACTTTTATTTTCTGGGTTTGTGTTCTTCGTGTACTTAGTATGTTCTTGTGAATATCTTTTAGTTGGATCATGATTAGGCTTGATTTGGATGGTTTGATGATTTCTTGTTGATGTTTAGGCTTAGATACTCATTTGTTCACATGTTTAGAAGTGATCTTAATGCTAGAGTTGAACTTGATCACTCAATTTCTAGATCATGGTCGATTTACACTCGTAAGAGGTTTGGTAGATCGTCTAGAAGATTTCTAAACGTGCTTTTCATTCTTAACCGTTAGCCATCGTGATTAAGGTGAATTGTTGGCTTAAAAAGGACTTACGTTTTATGCTTGTTGATAAATTGGTTGCAATCGGAAGATTAGCTAATTCAAATTACCAACAAAGGGTTTAGCATCACGGAAGTGAGTTAAGCTATTCTTGTGTTCCTTGCCAAAGAATGAATTTGCATTGAATGTTTATGCATCACTAGTAATTTGTCTTGATGGTTTGATGATGGTGATTTTGGATGATCTTTGTTACTTCTTTCACTTAGGTTCTTAGGTTGATTCTCAATGCTAGACTTGACTTGGTAAACCGAAGTTTAGAACTGCACCTAGATTAGGTAGTTCTAGTTTGGCTTGACAAACCGAACTAGAGTTACACCCTAGGATTTTTGGTCTCGTCCCATGCTTTAGGGAAGAGATTCGAGTAGACGGTGTTAGTGCTAGATTAGGTTTATTCATTCGAGTCTTGAACCTAGGCATTTCACACCCGGAAGGAGTTAGATGAATTGCTTGAACCGAACTTTTTGCGAGCTTGACGTATCATTCACAATTGGCAATTGTAGTTTGGTGTGTTTAGTGAACTAAATGGACTTGTGATTAATGCTCATCGATTATCTTTGATTGCAAACGGAAGTTTAGCTTAATCGGGGAATCGATGAAGAGATTGATACCACGGGAGTGGGTTAGTCTTATGTTTGTGTTCCATGTTCTAAGATAGCGTTTAGTGCTTCCGAATCACTCATTGTTTAATTGTTAATCGTCTCTTTGATTGTTTAAGCCATGATCCAACGTTTTCTCTTTGTGTTTTATTTTCTTTCTTTTATTTTCTTTCGTTTATTTTCTTTCTTGGATTTTGATTTCTTTCTTCTCTTCTTTCTTTTCATCTTTGTACAAAATATAAAACCGTTTTTGCTCTAGCTTAGTTTGTTTCTCGTATCTTTGATGTGTAATCTTTATTCTCTGTGGGATCGATCCTAAAGTGCTACATCGACATACCGTTATGATTGCGGTAGTGTGCGCATTAGGTTAATTGGTGCGGGTAAAACACACGAACATCACCAACCAATGTCCCTTGCCTGGTTTCCCCATGTATCTGCTCACTAACCCAACTGAATAAGCAAGATCTGGTCTTGAGCCAACCATCGCATACATTAAACTCCCCACTGCACTTGCATATGGAATCTGATCCATTACCTTGACCTGAACCAATGCTTCCTCTTCTGTAAGACTTTGTAACTTGAATTGAGGTCCCATTGGTGTAGTAACTGACATGCAATTCTCCATTGCAAATGTTTTTAAAACTTGATTCAAGTACTCTTCTTGAGATAGCACCAAAGTTCCTTTTACTCTATCTCTGAATATGTCCATTCCCAGGATCCTTCTTGCTGATCCTAAGTCTTTCATCTCGAATTCCTTGCTGAGCATCTCCTTAAGCTTCTTAATCACTGTCATATCCTTTGAAGCAATTAACATGTCATCGACATAAAGCAATAAGTAGACCATATCTTCTGTTGTTGAACCCTTGAGATAAACACATGGATCATACTGACTTTTCCTGTACTTATTCTTGATCATGAATGTATCGAACCTGTAGTTCCATTCCCTTGGTGACTGTTTCAAACCGTAGAGAGACTTTCTCAATAAGCAGACCTTGTTCTCTTTACCTTTCTGAATATATCCTTCAGGCTGACTCATGTAGATCTTCTCTTGCAAAACCCCATGTAGGAAAGCTGTCTTCACATCAAGTTGCTCAAGTTCCATGTTCTGATGAACCACCAATGATAAGATGAGCCTTATTGATACGTGCTTCACCACTGGTGCAAAGACCTCATTGTAGTCTACTCCTTCAACTTGTGCATATCCCTTAGCAACTAGTCTAGCTTTATACCTTGGTTTCTCGATTTCTGGTATCCCTGGCTTCAGCTTGTAGACCCATTTGCAGCCTATGACCCTCTGCTTCTCTGGTTTGTCAGTTAAATCCCAAGTGTGATTCCTGTCTAAGGAATCCATTTCTTCATCCATAGCTGAGTCCCAAAGATCACTTTCTTTACTTCTCCTTGCCTCCATGAATGTCTTTGGCTCAGCAATGTTTATTGTTTCTGAGCTAGCCAACGCGTACGCTATGAAATCAACTCCTTCAAACCTTGATGGAGGTCTGATTTCCCTCCTTTCTCGATCTCTAGCCAACAAGTAATTGTCTAGATTTCCATCAGTAACTGTATCACTTTCATCAACTTCTTCTGATGAACTTGAATCTTCTTCTTGTTCAGATTCTGTCACTACATAGTCTGGATCAGCTCTACCTTGATTTGAGCTCTCCCCTGAAGCTTCAACACCTGTGAAGTCTTCTCTTTGGTCTTTATTGAAAGTTACTGTATTCTTAGACTTTTCAGTCTCAGTATCTAACTTCTTTACCTTATCTGAGTTCAGGTCCTTGAACAAACTCTCCTCATGAAAAATAACGTCTTTACTTATCACAATCTTCTGCCCTTCCAATAGCCAGATTCTGTAGCCTTTTGTTCCCTGGACATACCCAACAAAAATACCTTTAGTTGCCCTTGGACTTATCTTGTCTCGGATTGTATGCACATAGGCTATGCAACCGAAGCTCTTCAAGTGACCATATTCTGGTTTTCCTCCAGTCCATATTGCCTCTGGAACCTCAAAATCTATTGATGCTGCTGGCGATCTGTTGATAATGTAGACTGCAGTAGAAGCTGCCTCAGCCCAGAATTCTCCTTTTAAACCTGTCTCAGAAAGCATGCTTCTTACTCTGTCCATTATAGTCTGATTCATTCTTTTTGAAATCCCATTCTGCTGTGGCGTGTAAGGACAAGTCTTATGTCTCTTAACTCCTGTTTCTCTGCATAGCTTGTCAAACTGGTTGTTGCAGAACTCCAGCCCATTGTCTGTTCTTAGACATTTAAGCTTCTTGCATGTTTGATTCTCCACAAGTATCTTCCAATCAGCAAAATTTTGAAAGGCTTCATTCTTTGTTCTGAGGAAATAAATCCAGACTTTCTTCGAGAAATCATCTATGAACGTCATGAAGTACTGGTTCCCTGATAAGCTTGGTGTAACGTTTGATGAACCCCACAAGTCTGAGTGAACATAGTCCATAATCTCCTTTGTAGTATGTTTTGCCTTTGGGAAGCTCTGCTTATGAGATTTCCCCATCGTGCAGGCTTCACAAAATCCCAGGTTTGATATTTCTTCTTTTTTCAAATAACCCTTTCTTGCTAATGTCTCCATAGAGGACTGGCTCATATGAGCTAGTCTTGAGTGCCACTTCTTTGACATGTCTCCTACATCTTTAGCAATATTAATCTCTGGTTTTCTGATTTTTCCTTGAAGATAGTACAATCCATGTTCATACTTTCCTGTTAACACCTTTTGTTTTCCTTTGTAGAAATTAATCTCGAAGTCTTCACCAGAGTACTTGCATCCCGACTGTTCAAGCTGACCATATGAGATAAGGTTTCTTCCCATCTCAGGCATGTATCTTACGTTGCTTAAAGTAACAATAGAGCCATCATGATTCTCTATTGTTATCTTTCCCATGCCTTTAACCATGCAGTGCGTATTGTTTCCCATAAGCACTTTGTTTCCTTCACACTTCACAAACTCTGACAACAACTCCTTCCTTGGAGTAATGTGAAATGTGCAACCTGAATCTAAGACCCACTCATCCTTGGAGTCTTGTATACTAGCTGTTAAAGCTATAGGTTCCGGCAGATTGATGGCCAGGTTTGCTGAATTTGTAGTTTTCTGCCTTTTAGGGCAGTACTTCTTCCAATGTGTTTCATCACCACAGATCCAGCAGGCTTTAGGTCCAAACTTGCTTTTAACCTTGGACCTGTTGTTCCCTTTGCCCTTATTCTGCTTGTTATTACTCTTGTTGTCATTTTTTGTTCCTGGTCTTCCTCTTGACTCAACATACAACCCCTCTGAATTTCCTTTTGACCTGTTTAGAAGCCCCTTCTGTCTCAGTTCAGCCTCCTTGGCGTAGACTGATGTTGTGACTTCCCTTACCGTCAAAGATTCCTTGCATGTTCCGTACTTCAGGGTGTGAACCAGAGGTTCAAACGCTGGTGGAAGGCTGGTTAGTAGTTGTATGGCTTGATCCTCATCACTAATGATGATCTTCAGACTGGCAAGATCCTGTATCAGCTTCAAGAAACTGTCCACATTGTCTTCAATAGACTTGTTTTCATCCATCTTGAAACTGGCAAAGCTCTGCTTCAGATAAATCCTGTTTGGTAATGACTTGGTCTGGTAATCAGCTTCTAAGGCCTTCCACATATCCAGAGCTGTAGGCTCATCCATGATTTTCCTCAAAACCTGATCACTCAAGCACGTTCCCAAAAGATTCCTGACCCTCAGATCTTTGTCAGCTACTTTCGGATCGATCTTTACCTCAACCTCTTGTCCTTGTTCATTCTTTTCTGGTGTCACTGCTGATTTCTCTTTCAACACTGATCCCAAACCCTGGATCTCAAGCTGTCCCAACATTCTGCATTTCCATAATCCGAAATCCCCTTTGCCGTTGAATTTCTCCATCTCAAACTTTCCCTGTGTTGGATCCATCGTTGATTAACGACATGTTCTTGTGTTACATGCAGATAAAACAATCCAGAACCCAGCAACCAACAACAAATCAAAAAAAACACCAATATCTCTCGCAAGCAATTCCAGAAGCGAAGCAAATATCTCTCACAGGTCAAGATTAAGAAAAAATGTAAGGCCAGGTTCCGGATCTACAAAACAAAACGTAAGAGACTAAGAAAGGTTTTTAAGAAAGACTCCCTTGAGTTCTTGGCTTGAACTCTTTCGATCTGTGCTCCAGAAGACTCGCTTCTCAGCTTCACCGTAGGTCCGTGAAGCTCGCGATCTCCGTCTTCACCGAGCGTTGCAATCTCGATCTTCTCCTTTCCGATCGAATCCCGAATCGCCTCTGTATCCTTGAGCGTCTCTGAACCTGGGTGCTCTGATACCACTTGTTGTCGATACTTCGTACGATTCACTCACTCTCTCAATCGTTTGTTTGCGGAAAGAAAGAAATCAAACACACACAAAATATAGAGTTCCCCTAAACCTGGGTACTTCTCTCTTCAGGATCGGAACCTGGAAATCCAATATGAGCTTTTGTGTTTAGAGTGTTTTTCTTCCAAGAGAGAGCTCAGAGAAAAAAAAGATCAATCGAAGAAGACGAGGGAAAAGTAGATCTCAGATCTTTCTGTTACTCGTCAACGTCTTTTTTAAAGTCTTTGCCCAGCTTGATGGGCCAGCACTTATTTCACCAGGCCCAGCTGCTCACTTCTCTGACTTTGGGCCTAAGCCCAGCTTTAAATACAAACGTCTTAGCTCGGGTATGAATGTTGAACCAGATTCTCACACTTATTTTTAAGTGTTCAAGGATTATCTTCTCCGATCTGTGTCAACCAGATAAAGTGTGGTGCAGGTTTATGATTATCGAAAAATACATGTTTTGATTATCAGGTTTCAGTGTTTGGTGTTTGCAAGATCAACAAATCAAAGGATTTATGACCATTGTGGCATCCCAATTTCAAGAAGAGAATGAGAAGTTTTGTTGCTAGTGATTCACTGACTAGTTTGTCGATGGTGTTCTGTCCATACAACAGAATTACCAGATCGGACAACGGTGTTGCTGCCTGTAATCTCGAAAGACAGAAGCAAAGAAGAGAGCCACAAGCTGTTGAATGGGAACGGTGTTGATCCTGCTGATTGGGTAAGCATCTGAATCTGTTTTCTTCTCCTTCTCAATTTGAACCAATCACATCATTTAATCTTTAACGTTTTTTTTTAGAGGTCAAGGGCTCAGGTGAACGGGAAGATAGACAGCAACGGAGTTCACACTGATAACTCAATGAATGGCGCATGAATCTCGTACTGGACTTTGGGCAATCTAAATCTATTGTTCCAGAAAAAAACACTCATAGAGAGAAGTGGGGGGCCTATTTTGTACATTTTCCAGTTCCTTATTCCCCAAGTAACCATCTTTTGTTTGATCACGTTGTTTTTCTTCATTTCAATTTTCTTACTACAAGAAACTGTGTTGATCTTTGAGACGATGTTATGCGTTTGTTGTTTTCCCTCAACAGTTAAACATCTTTTTTACCAAAAACAAGATAATTGGTTGCAAGAGCATATGTTTTTTTTTGTTATATATACAAAGAATCAAAAACTCATTTGATACATAGTAAAATTTGTTGTTTTATATATATTGGTTTATGACGAAGATGAAACATGGAAATGGAAGAGCCATGATATGAAAAAGCCAAAGACCATACAACCTAACACTATATGAGATGGTGATTTCTAAAATCAGATCAAGTATGATCAGTTGCAGGTTTTGATTCAAAGAAGAACTGTGCAAATATTCCAGGTAGAACTATATTATTTGAGTCGTCTACATAAAAGCTGTGAGGTCCGTAAAGCTGTTTGGCTGGAAATTTAAGTAAGCGAGAGAAATTAAGAAGATGGTCGCTAGGGTTTAAAAAAATAAATGGAAAACGTGTTAAAAAAAAAGAAGAGAAATCGTGAGTAAAATTTCCCCAAAAAAAAAAAAAAAAAAAGATTACACGAAAAATAAGGAAAAAACGAGTTAAAAAAGGAAAAAAAAATATTTTCTGAATATTTTCAGTTGTGTTGTCCTAGATTTTCTCTCAGATTTTGTTAACCGCTTGGTAGAATATGTATTCTACATTCAGTAGAATCAAGACAAAATTGTAGAACTTCTATTCTACAACAAAGTAGAATATAGAGAAAATTGTATAACTTCTATTCTACAAAAAGTAGAATATAGAGAAAATGGTAGAATGTGAATTCTACAATTTGTAGAATAAATACAACATTGTAGATAACGGATTCTATAGGGACAGTAGAGTACAAAACAAATAGTAGAATACATATTCTATACTTGGTAGATTTTAGAGTAAATACTAGAAACCAAATTCTACAATAAGTAGAACATAAAAATAAATATTTTTAAAAAATTTGTTTTTATAAGATAAATTACACAATATATATTACTTACCTTATATGAATTTTCGGAATTTTTAAAGTAAATATAAATATTTATTTGGCATTTTTTTATATTTAATAAAGGGTATTTTAGTCTAAAAATGGCAAAACTCAAATAAGTACTAAGGGGACAATAGTTCTCATTTTTTGCTCTAAATTTGCAATTCTCCCATTTTTTTTTGTAAATGTGAGTTTTAGTGTAGGGTAAAAACGTCATTTCGCATTCTGAAAAGTCAAATGTCTACCACCAAACAATATCAATCAATCTACCTTCATTAAAAGTCTATCACAACGCGAAATAATAAGTCTACCAACTGAGGTTATCTGAATAAATACCAAAAAAATAACTAAATCTACTGCCATTAACAATAAATCTACCAAATATTTTTAAATCTACCGTCACTAATATTAAATCTACCACCGTTACAAAACGAAGTCACCAAAATTTTACACGTTTTAAATCTACCGCCATTATAAATAAATCTACCAACCCAATAAAAATCTACCGTTACCAATACAAATCTACTGTCACGAAAAAATAATTCACACTGATTAACTCTACCACCAAAAGAAATAAGTCTACCATTTTGTAAGATTAATCTACCACCATGGTCAATAAACACCAAAAAGTCAAACATTTACCATTAGTCAACGGTTTGGTAGTAAAGTCTATCAACTCATAAATAAATCTACCATCAAAGACAATATATCTAGCACAAATAAATATATCTATCGCGTCGTTAAAATAAGTCTACCAAAATAAGTTTACCAAGATTTAATAAATCTACCATCTTTCAAACAAATCTACCATCCATCAAACAAATCTACGGACCAAAATTTGAATTGACCAACATCAAACAAGTCTACCGTCAAAGAACGGTAGACTTTCGTTTTTTTGCACGCTGGAAAAGTAATGACAGTTTTGTAATTGTGTTTTTGTCAACAAATGCCATAAGGGTATTTTCGGTATAGGAGGTTAGTCTAGTAATAAAAATAAAAGTATGTCAAACTAATAATAAACATATATTGCAAGGTTACTTTAGTAATCCACCTTATACTCTATTGTATTTCTGAGCAAGAGAGAACCATACCTCATGAGAAGATATGAGACCATAGATACTTTTGAGAGCATCCTCGGAAAGAGATACATAGATTCATGCCATGATGAGCTTGATCAGTTTGAACCCATTTGAGAAAATCTAGATTACTAGCTTCTGCAACTAGATCTCCACTACGAACCATAATGGTAGGAGAAGGTCTTAGAACAACTCCGGTAACATAACCAAGCAGTAATTGGCTCTGAAGAAACTGCTCAAAATGAAGCTTCCTGTTGGATGAGAGAAAAGAAAACAGACTAAATTTGGAAAACTTATCTTTTATCTCGACACATTTACATTATAACACATTAACCTTAAATAGGTTTCAAACATTACAAAGTGAACAATTGTGTCTCTTCCTTATTGTGACTCTTAAAATAAACTACCATTTCTTAACATATAAGTCAAAAACCCTTGACACAATTAAACTTAACATATATTTTAATTTTTACTAAACTCAATTATCGACTAACACTCCCCCTTAATTGAGTTTCGGTCTCACTCCAAATTTTTTCCTTAGTTCTTCAAACCTTGAGACGCCAAGTGCTTTTGTAAGCAGGTCTACAAGTTGACCTTCTCCTTCGTAATACTTGAGTTGAATAAGACATTTGTGTTCTGCCTCTCAAACGAAATGATACTTGATATCAATATGCTTTGTTCTTCGATGTTGCACTGGATTCTTCCCAATCGCAATTGCATATTTGTTATCTTTTTTTCTTTTTTCTTCTTTTTTGAGTAATCGTGCTCTGTTTCTTCCAACAGGCGGCTTCCTCCATGTGGTAGTCTCACAAACTCCACACCATTTTTTTGCATTTTTGCTGATTCGCCTTGCTCTGTTTCTTTCAACAGGCGGCTTCCTCCGTGTGATCGTTTTTCTCACAAACTCCACACCACTTTGAACCATTTTTGCTGGTTCGCCTTGCTCTGTCTCTTTCAACAGGCGGCTTCCGTGTGATTATGTTTCTTAAATACATCACACCACTTTTTGCAGTTTTGCTAATTCGCCTTGCTATGTCTCTTTCAATAGGCGGCTTCTTCCGTGTGATCGTTTTTCTCACAAACTCCACACCACTTTGAACCATTTTTGCTGGTTCGCCTTGTTATGTCTCTTTCAACAGGCGGCTTCCTCCGTGTGATCGTTTTCTTCACAAACTCCACACCACTTTGAACCATTTTTGCTGGTTCGCCTTGCTCTGTCTCTTTCAACATGTGGCTTCCTCCGTGTGATTGTTTTCCTCACAAACTCCACACCACTTTGAACCATTTTTGATGGTTCGCCTTGCTCTTTGTGCTTCAGATGGCCCTTGAATCAATAAGGCTCTAATACCATGTTGGACGAGAGAAAAGAAAATAGACCAAATCTGGAAAACTTCTCTTTTATCTCGACACATTTACATTATAACACATTAACCTTAAATAGGTTTCAAACATTACAAAGTGAAGAGTTGTGTCTCTTCCTTATTGTGACTCTTAAAATAAACTACCATTTTCTTAACAGATAAGTCACAACCCTTGACACGATTAAACTTAACATATATTTTAATTTTTACTAAACTCAATTATCGACTAACATTTCCAAGATAGATAGTTTTTGTCATTCAACTTGAGAGTCACGACCTGCATGATAGACAGCGTGGCCGGAGTAAAGTTGGTCTGCACAGGAGAAAATGCTGGCGCCTGATAGAATGGTGGCGCTTGATAAGTCGGAGGTGGAGGGAGAACCACCGAATCCGTCGGTTGAGGCGCTAGAGGAGTCGTCGGAGTGGAAACTGTTGCAGCCGGCTGAGTTGGTGCGGCAGCAGGAGGAACGTTAGTTTGCGTGGAAGAGTCTTTCATGGCTCTGATACCATGAAAGTTGAGAGAAATCAAAGAGAAAGTTGTAAAATAGAGAAAAGCTTTTAACTTTGAATGTTCATTATTTGATAAATTTCGATTACATCGCATAGCCTTATTTATACAAGAGAAGATCTTTCTAGAGATGGAGGGGGCCAGGTGTCGTCATAGCTGTTATTCACAGCTCATAGTTCGTGATCCAAGAGAGGTGCGAATCTATTTGTGAGCTGCATTTTTGTCTCTTCGGATGTTGTTTGTTGCTCTGCATTTCTTCTGTGTAAGCTATTGCTGTTGTCGACTGTGTTTCACTCACAATGGGCTTCTGTTGGGGCTGCATTTCAGTGAGAAAAGTTGGGCCAGAAGTCGAAGCCTCTTTTCTGTATAGAGTCTTCTCCTTTTCTTTTGAGACATGACTAATAGTAAGAAAAACAGAGCAAACTTGATCATAATCAAGACAACGTTGTAAATTCAGTGTGAGAAGAGGTTTAGGCCTTTGGTTGTACCATGAGAGTGTTATGGATTCGTTCTAGTGCCATGCTACCAAAATTTATGAGCATTCCCATGATGAATTTCTGAAACATTAAGTTTGAGAATTGTTTAGAATATATATTTTTGGTGGTAAATGATCAGTATATCCATATCCGCCACTCATCTTACTAAATTATTAATATCTGATCGGAAAAGCTCCCTCAAAACCTCTATTCATACACCGCTATTCTGGGTTTCAGACCAGAGACAGTTTCTGCTGTTTTCTTGTGCAGGAGGGAAGCTTCACCACGGCTAGGGCTTAACTCTGATGACAAATAAAACAGATCTGGTGGCTTCCTTGACACGAGCCCTCTCGGGATCCACCACAGATCCGGACTCCTTTGCTCAAATCTATCCGGAATCTCTCTTCCAAAACCCCAACTCGAATATTCCTTCTTATTCCTCCTTGCCTCTGTTTTGCTTTGCCTCGGCTTTTTTCACTCCAATCTGCTCTGATATGCGTTGAACCAGATCTACCTCTCCCAATTCTTCTCCTTTGCGGTGGTGGTGATCCTTTCTCTCTTCCTCGCGTGCTTCTTCTTCTCCTTTTCTCCTTCGACTCTCTCTCACAAGCTCTCAGCCGCTTTCCCCTTTTTCTTTCTTTTGGTTTTTTTGACAAATGGGCAAAACTAGATCTAGTGTTTTAGGGAATTGGACTTTTAGGTTTAGGGTTTTCGACCTATACCATCATATGTACATATAATGGATGAAAAATCAGAATGAAGAGCATAGGACTACCTGAATTGGTGGCTAGAACTTTGTTGAAAGTAACATCAAGGTAAGAGTATAAACAGACAGCTCACTCTCAAGGTGGAGAATGTTTATATATTAGCATTCTGTTTTGCTTTGCCTCTGGTTATTGGATCTAGTTTATTGCTTTGATTGAAAAGAGTATAAATGCTTTACATCAGCGTCTCTTTCATTGTATATTCGAGAGATTGCTCATAGTTTGTGAGCTGTAAATCATCATCCACAAGCAATATATTGCCATGATGTACGCCTAATCACATCGATTGGTTTGAACCGGATGAACAAATTCTTGTGTTCTTCGTTTTATGCTTTTCTATTTCGTTTTCTAAATCCATACAAATTCGAGCAAACGAGTGCGAGAGAAAGTAATTGCGAGTGGATTGATATTTCTGTGACACTATGAATTCTTCTCTCTTCTTGTTGTTGTTGTTGTCAAAAGAATAATATTATCTCACAAGTTGGTTACGGAGGAAGAACTTTGAAGCTGCCTCTTGACAAGATTAGTGTAGATTCCATTAAAGCTAAGAAGCTCATCATGTGTGCCTTTCTCAGCCACTTGACCATCTGATATAACGGCCACACAATCTGCGGTCTTAACCGTTGATAACCTATGAGCTATCACCAGAACCGTTCTTCCTGCCATCAACGAGTCCATTGCATCCTGCAAACATATTCAGGATATGATTAAGTTTTTGAATTTTAGTCTTTTGAGTTTCGATTCCAAGGTTCTTTTTTATTTACCTGAACTAGATATTCGCTTTCAGCATCGAGGGCACTTGTTGCTTCATCAAGAAGCAAAACTCTCGGGTTTGTAAGAAGCGCCCTCGCGATTGCAATCCTTTGTTTCTGTCCTCCTGAGAGACGTATTCCGCGTTCTCCAACAACGGTTTTATACTTATCTGGGAATGTTTCTATGAACTCATGTGCATTCGCCATTTTCTGCCCCAACATTTCATTTGGATTTTAGAATCAAAACTGAATCTAGCATGGAATGGTTTGGTAAGGTTTTGGTTTCGGTTCAGGTTCTTAATCAAACATATCCTTGTTTTCCAAGGAAACTTAAGTTTCGGTTTTTCGGTTAAAGGAAAAATAAATTTGGTTATTGATTCGCTTTCGGTTTTCGGATCAGTTCGGTTTGTCAGCACTGAACACCTCTAACCGCATCAATGAACACAACAAAAATGGAGAAAGAAAGAGATTTGGGAGGTTCTTACCGCTGCGTTTTCTATATCTGAAAGACTAGCTTCACCGTCAAATCCATATGCGATGTTCTCTTCCACTGAACAGTTGAAAAGAATCGGTTCCTGGCTTACAATGCTGATCTGAAACGAATCCGGAGAAATTAAAGATTCAGGTTCTACCAAATATGTATAGACATGAATGGTTCAAGAAACAGAGAAATTTACCTGTTTGTGAAGGTATTGATGGGATATTTCCATCAAAGAAACTCCACTAAGCAAAATCTTTCCCTTGACAGGATCATAGAATCTCTCTATCAAATTGGCTATGGTCGTCTGCATATTTCCGTAACCAAAGCCGATCAAAACTGTAATTTCTTTACAAATCTTTCATATTCAAAACATATTTTTCTTGAAAAAACCAAACCAAAACTGAGACCGTATTAAAACCGAACAGAGTAGGATCTGATTTCCATTCAGTTCTATATTCTATAAACCCCAAAATCCGAGACGAAAACTGTATGGTCTGAACTTACTTTTCCTCCACCACTTGGTCCAACAAGTGCAACTTTTGAACCTGGTGTCAACCTCAACGATATTCCCTGCACAAATATCGGGTTAAAATTGTAACAGCTGCTTCACGAATACAGTTATAATCCTCAGAGATGTATAGTTATTGTTTGTCACTCTGGAGTCTATAAGCTAATGGAGAAGCAAACGAGACATCATGCTAAACCTTTATATGTTTCTTCTGATAAAGTTATGATCTAAACCGTAACAAAGATTTTGTGTTACCTTGAGTATCATGTGACTGGGGCGAGAAGGATAAGCAAACCAGACATCATTTATTTCCACATCTCCATCAGGATTACTGCAACCATAATACTCCCGAGATATAAACCGAAAGTGTTCTTAAGATATAGAAAATTAATTTTAGGTATATGAGAGGAAATCTCACCCGACAGGACACTTATCCCCTGAATTTGGCATGCTAGAAACACGGTCCAAGATCTGAAAAACCCGTCTACTGGCGCCCGCAGCTTTCATTGCAGTTGTGTACAAACTCGATAAAGAAGATACCGATGAACCAACTGCCAAAACAATATCTTAGTTTTAACACAATAACTCTTTCAAAAAATTATAAATCGAATGAAGGAAGAAACACGAATGCAAATGAACCTGTGAGGCTATAAAGAATGAAGGAAGTGAGTGCTCCAACGGTCATGGAACCAGTTATTGTTAAGTATGCTCCATAACTAACAACCGTAATAACAGATAACGTGAAAGCTGCGTTTAGTCCTCCAAAGAACAGCCCGACAAGTACCTAAATCACTCAAAAACAGATATATCCTCTCAGAGAAACATCAAAATGATTAAATTTAGGAAATGGTCTATTCCACAAAGACTCACAGCTTGTTTAAGTCCTAGCTTCAGAGTCTCATCGACTTTCTTGGAGTATTGTGATACCATATAACCTTCTTTTGCAAAAGATCTAACTGTTCGGATTGCGCCAAAAGATTCCTAAACATTGATCCAATCCAGTTTAAAACACTAACAGAAAAAACACATCGATAAATTCTATATGAGAAAGGGGGAAAAAGACGACCTCAGCAATTGATGCAGCAACAGCAGCTGCTGCTTGAGTTTTGTGCGAAAGTTCACGGAGATATCGCCCGAATTGTTTCACAGAAACTGAAATTAACGGAACTACTACTAGTGCCAACACTGAAAAAGCATGATTCATGAACAAGAAGATTAGTCAGACTGCTTATTCCATCCATTAGTACAGAATCCTAAGAGAGAGGAGAAGCTTCTTTACATGTTAATTTCCAAGATGATGTAAACATGAAACCAACTCCAATAAAAGCGGTTGTTACATTACGAAGAGCTTCAGAAAGATTTGTAGTAGCAGCGTTTTTTATGATTTGGGTGTCTTCGGATAGTCTACTTAAGAGTTCTCCGGTTTTCGTGACATCATAAAATGCTATTTCCTGTTAGCAGAGAGCAACAAAAACATTTTTTTTTTCAATTCTTTCTCTTACAAAAGTCAATCAAGTTCTTTACAGATAAAAATCATGGTCAATGTATGGAAGACTAACCAGAAGAATAAAACAACAGATAAAGGAAATCATAAGAATCTTGATAAATGTGTTGATTAAGTTCTTTACCTGATGCATTAGGTGTTTGAACAAATCCTTTCTCAATCGAGCTACAACTCTTTCGCTGGCAGAATTAAATAGCCACGCTCGCAAAGCCGTGCATAGCGATCTAAAGAACCCCAGAAAATAGAAAGGGTATAAGTTAGACAAAACCAAAACTCCACAGATCAAGGGAGGGCAAAGGAAGAATTTTGAAGATGTAATTACCCGATAACAACGATAAGCAAAATTATTACTACGGCGTTTCTAACAGCGCGAATGGAATCGGATTGCTGTTCAGGCGTCTTGACATCTCTGGATACAATGTCGATAATCATTCCACCAAATTTTGGCTGCACAAAATAAAATTCCGGCTTCTTAATTCTAATAAGAATCCCTCTACAATATAATCAGAAATATCCCACTTCAGAAATGAAGTCCTAATATCATGATAAGAGAAAACTAAGTAAAATAAATAGGAAGCTGAAGATCGAGAGATGAGACATACAACGAGGAGATTAGTTGTTGAAGCTATCAACAAAGCAATGGTACCAATCACTAGCTTTCCTGCATCGGGCTTTGCCTGCAAGCATATTATTTAAGTATAGACGAATCTTTATATAAGAATGCTAAACGCTTCTTCTTCTGTCCAAGAATCACTCACCAACGAAAAGACTCTGCCAAACCCGACATTTGCTGCCTGAAAAACCAAATAAGACAATATCACTTCTACATATGAAAAGTTTATGTCAAAAAACAGCACAAACAAATACCTCAGCTACACCGAGCTCGAGATCATTCGGACCATTCTCGCTTATCTGCTCTCCATTCGCTTTCGGTTTATCCTGCATAGGTTAAAGAAGAATGAGTAAACAAAACTAACAGTTAGAAATTCGTTTAGTTATTTGGAACCAGGGTTTTCACTGAAACACATTTCTAGTTTTCAAGCATAAACGTTGGCAAAATCAGATTCAAGAATCAAACTTTGAAGGACATTCTTCTGTGACTAGATTCTGTTAGGACAATCCAATTGTTTCAATCGAGTGATCACTTGTCAAGTGAGAACCCTATGCTTCAAAAAAATTAACCAGACTCTTCGAATTGAACAGTAATTTTAAGTCACATAACACTCGCGACTGCTCTAAAAACCACAATTCTTCAAATAACAGTAACAAATCAAGAAATTTCTGATAAATTGACTCAAGTTTCAGAAACAAAGGATAAAACTTTCTGGACATCGATCATGAAACTTTTACAAAAGCATGAATCATCGACATGAAAGTAAGAAACAAGAAAGATTTATGGAATAGGAAATTGGAAAACAGACCTGGTTCTGTAACAGAGGATCTCTGTAGCTTCCACTACCATAACCTCTGCTTGATGTCGTACCAGTCAACAGTCTCTTGTTGCCCATCTCAAAGATAAAAAAAAAACCTCAACTTTTTTTCTGTTGGGTTTTCTTATTTCTGTAAGAATGAATGTTAAGGTTTCGATGAAGAGAAACTTTAGGATTATAGTGTTCTGTCTTAAAGGATCTTATTTTCTAGCCATGGAAAATCGATTTGGTGCTGTTTCTTTTCCTCCACGATGGAAAATTGGGAATACGTATTAATTTATATATTTTCTCGAGAAAATGAAATCTAATTTAATTTAGTTGGTAATCAAATTGACATTTTTCTGTTTTCAAAAGCTTATCTACTTAGTTGGTAATCAAATTTAAAATTAAGGCTCGCGAGTGCTCAAATTGACCATTATTTTTTCTGCAATATAAACTTAAACAAACACACATATACACATATATAAGATTCTATATAAAATATTTGATCATTATCCTATTTAAAAATGCTTCTTGTCTTTTAGAATGCTTTCTATAGAATCATCAAAAACAAAACACACTTTGGTGCTAAATATTGGTAGAATCAAAGGTTTGAGTTTTCTCCAGCTTCCTCGCCATCAGAAAGTGAAGGGAGTGAAGAAGATTCAGGAATAAGCCTTGTGGAAATATGCATAGAAGGCTTAGGTGGGATTTCAAGAGCATCCAAATTTCCCTCTATCATCTCAACGACTTTGTTCATCGATGGACGATCTAATGGACATGGTTGAATACACCAGAGACTCACCAAGATCATCTTCTTCGCAACCTCTTTTTCCTCTTTGGTTGTTTCATCTCCAAGTATCCATGTTTGTTGTCCATTTTCAAGATCCTTATAGATCCAATCAGGAAAGTAAGCTGAACTAGCGTCGGAAGCTGTGGTTTCAAATATTTCTTTGTTTCTTGCTCCGATCATCTCGAGGACCAACATTCCATAGCTATACACATCCGACTTATGAGAGATTCCGCCGTACATTCTTGAGAACACCTCCGGTGCAATGTAACCTATAGTTCCTCTTGTGTCTATCAATGACACAATGCTTTCTCTTTTTTCACAGAGTTTAGCGAGGCCAAAGTCCGAGACTTTAGCACAAAGATTGCCATCTAACAGAATATTCTGAGGCTTGATGTCAAAATGCACAATTCTTGTTTTGCATCCGTAATGCAAGTACTCCAATCCACGAGCAATGCCTAGCGCGATTCCATATAGCGTTGTCACATCCATAGTCAATGGCTTCTTTCTAGATATGAACTGATCAAGGGATCCATTCTCCAGAAATTCATATATAATCGCTCTTTTGGACCCTTCATAACAGAAACCAAGCAGAGAAACAATATTTACATGAGATGTTTGGCTCATGCTGGCGACTTCGTTAATGAAATCTTCACCATTTCCCTTTGAATCCTTCAATACTTTTACTGCAACCTTACGGCCGTTACAAAGGTTTCCTCCATAGACAGTTCCAAATCCTCCTTTCCCAATTGTATGTGAAAATGACTTTGTAATTCTCTTCACTTCTGCATAAGTGTAGTGTTTCAATAATACCTTGAACATGACGACACTATTTTCCTTCCTAATTTTCTTCCTCTTCTTCTGGCGCATCAACAACATGAGGACAATAATGAAAGTCACTGACACAATTGCAGAACCAACAACTATGAGGATTATTATCAGAACACGTAACTTCCCTCCCATCATTTTTGGGTTTGGATTAGGTAGTCTAGCGATATTACCGTCAGAATCATTCAACTTCAGAATCTCTACACCATTCAGAATAGCGCCGTAATGCTTTGGATTGATGTCTCTGACATGATGCAAGTCAAGTTGTAGATTAGGACTCGGCCCATCTTCGGAACCCACATATACACTGAAATCTAAATACATCGGAATCCGAGAACCACCGCTCAACTGAATCACATCAGTTTCAAGCTTGGCCGTCTGATTTCTTAAGAAGATAGAGAAGATCCGTTGGCCCGGTTTGTTCACTTCCGATAGAGTCTCACAGAAATGAAGCCTAACGAGGTAATTAAATCCGGCGTCGACTGTGAAGAGCCACGTCAGATTGGAATTCAGGTTGAGTTTCCCCATCATACGACACGTGGCGTACACGCCTTCAGGCGCAACGTACTGCTGAGTTTTCAGTGTGTATCTGATCTTTACATCCGATACGTTAAGTTTGAGTCCTGAATGTTCACTGAGTATGAACTCATCATCGGAAAGCCACCGCCGGAACATTCCCGTGTCGCCGACGTCTTGTCCGCCGACGTTTAACCGGTAAAGGGTCTCGAAAGCCGTTGTGTTGTCTATTTCGAAGTCAACGTACGGTTGAGTTATTCTGTCGTCAAATCCTCCCTTTGAATAAAACCGATCAGGCATGGAGACAATCTCGATTCCGTTAACGAAAGCTGAGGAATTCGGAGACGGCGTGAACGTGAGATTTAGAGTTTGGTGAACCGGAACGATAAACTCTTTGATCAGAGATTTTGATTCCGGTTTTGAAGCCTTTGCCATTAAATCAGCGCTGAAGTTCCTCAAGAGAGTGAAACCGTTGACGGTAACAGAGAAGAAGGAATTGACTGCGTCGAAATCGGATCCGTACCGGGTCGGGTAAAAGTATAACCGGAGGAATTTATCGCCGGGAGAGACCGGAAAACTGTAAGTGAAATCAGATCGGAAAACCCGAGCACTCATGTACGGCACTTGAGGAACCCCATATGCTTTGGATGATGCATGTGAATAGAACGACGCGTAGACTGAATCCGACGGCAGAATTTCCGGTCGCTCCGTCGTCCAATTCCGGCCAGAAGTGTCAAATGTGTCGGAGATAGCGCCGCAGTTGATGAGAAAGACATCGGGGGGATAGTACGCCGCCGTTGCTCCTTCTCCTGCTAGACGTCGGAAAAGAGAAAGGAGAATAATTAAAAAAAAGCAACCAAAACAAAAAAAAGAATAATAACAAAGCGTCACAAATCATCGAAATTGAAAAATAAGAATTATTGAATGATAAGTGAGTGAGTCTACGGGTCAATCGTTAACGTACTTTTGGCTCAAAAAAGTTTGTCTCTCTTAGCTCATTGACTATNAAAAAGAAAATAATGATTATGAAATTAAAATCAAGAAAGGAGAAAGATTAAAATACCTGGAGCAGTAGTAGGAGAGATAGACACTGCAACCAAAAGAAAGAGAAAAAAAAAGCATTGTAAGTTAATCAACGAAAATATTTTTCCAAAATCCAATCTCAAATGGTTTCGCAAATTCACAAAAAAAATTCAATACTCAAAGTGAAAATGATGAAAAAATGTGGATCTGAGAAACCGCTCAAAATTATGCATAACAAGTTGAGATCTACAGGAACGGAAGAGATATTAAAAAAAAAGAAGTTAAAGAAGTTAATAAATCTTACATCCACAATTAGCTATAGAAGGAGCGTGAAGCTTGCATGCGGCGGGAAGAGTAGAAGCCTTAGTGATGTTCAAAGTAACGCCGAGAGAAGCGCTGCTTTCAAACGCCTCACAAAGACACTCTGCGTCAGTCTTAAGCACCAACTTAAAGGCGGAGCAACACGAACCTTCCGGCTTCTCCTCCGTGCTTCCGCTCGAAACAAAGGACAAACAGTCAGCCATGTTGAGTATGAGGGTCGAACAGTCTACAGAAGGCGCTGGCGCCGCGCTGTTGTGGTTCGATGCGCCGGAGACGGAGGGGATTGAGAGGAGGAGGATGAAAAGAAAAGGTGTCGAGGTCAAGAAGAATATGGCCATTGTGTATTTCTTCTCTCTTTCTCTTTTGGGTCTTTCGGTGAGAGAGAGAGAGAGGAATTTGAATGGAGGAAGTGTGCCCGGAGTTGAAGAGAAAGCGATCGGCTAGAACGATGAAATTTCTACAGTGGGGTCGTTTCACGTCCAAGTTGCTACTCATAAATGGAGTTAAATTTTTGTGGGACAGCTAGCCAAACTTCCTTCCATCACCTCGATGACTCTATTCATCTCGATGGGCATGGTTGAATACACCAGAGTCCAACCAAAACCATCTTCTTTGCAATCTCTTGATCCTCTTTGGTTATTTCATTACAAAATATTTTATGTTTGTATTCCATTTTCAAGATCATTATAAATCCAATCAGGAAAGTAAGCCGAACTAGCGTTAGAAGCTATCACTATAAGAAATCTGAACATTGTTAGCGCGGAAAAAATGCTATAATAGGATTTTAATAGCGAATTAACAAACGCTAGGACATCGCGAGCTATGGTAGGTATCACCCATATGATAGCACTATTTCCTTATGTTATGATATGGTCTTATATCATAGCAATATTTAAATGCTTTATTCTGTTTTATCACAGCACTTCGTTATTTTGTAAAAATTATTTAATAACTTGTTTTTCTTGCTATAATAGATGTTTCTACAATAGGATAACATTGATCTATTGATAGCACTATTTCCGTGTGTTTTCTTGACATTGATCTATTATTATATTAAAAGTTTGACACCAACCTTGTTTTGCATAATATAAACATGAACCCTGTTTTAGAAATAATATCATACATAACACAAGTCTGAATCCCTATACAACATACATAACACAAGTCTATATCCCTATACAACATACATAACACAAGTCTGAATCCAAAATACATAAGAAAATTCATAAGATCATTAGCCTAGAAGCTTCCCATAACTGTTGCATTATGCAGTTTCGTTAGCTCTATCAAATCTCTTTCCACTGAAAACAAGCAAAATGCAAAACTTTAGTTTATCACTATGAATTTATACTTCTCGCTAAAGCTTTTAGAGCCAAAACAAAAACAAAACAAAAAAACAAAAATGGCCAAGTCTGGTTTTACCATCCAAGGAATCGTGAGAAGTCGGAGATTTCCCGTTGCTACGGCTGATCCATAACTGGACACATTCCTCTGCAATGTCATCTTCCACACCATGTAACTTAGCTCTGCCCCAGAAGTACATCAGCCACGCCTACAGTAGCGTAACTAAAGGAATCAAGACAACATTTTAACTGAAACTCATCATAAGCAAAGATCAACATTGTTTGGACTTGTAAGTTCCGTAGCCATATCTCGTAACTGATGTTGAGGTGTGGGTACTTGTTGTTCGATATGGCTATTTCTTAATGTGATGAAATAATCACAGAAAGTCTGACAATGAGCGAAATACTTAGCAAACAAATATGCACAACAAAGCTGAGAGCAATTAATAAGAACTTACAACTCGATCTATCGGAAGTTCAACATGTATAATTTTACCAAAGTTGCATGCACATTAGAATAAAGTTATTACCCACATAATAGATCATAGGGATCAATAAGGGTTTCACACAAGAAGAAAACATATGAGGAATCTCTTTATACACAATATGAAAGAAAACAATCATTTACCTTTGATGGATTTTTCAAATTGCTGTAGCTGAGATATGACGTGTCATTAACCTCTGGACTGAGATCTCCAACAAAAGTGTTGAAGTGACCTGCATCTCATGGAAACAAAAGCATTAAGCATCCATACTTTTATGAAACACGAAGATTATTGCTAAAAGGCAATCCACAAACAAAAATACCTTCACATAGCTAATTATCGTTTGCTTAACACTGCAAGACTTCCAACAATATAAGCAAATGAGTTTTAATTGTCCTTTCGTCTAAAAAAGGCACACTCACCTGTCGTATGAACTTGGCGTAGACATCAAATGTTCCTTCGTACTGGAAACAATCCGGCGGGCAAATAGAGAAAATACCTTTACCTGGAACACAAGCGTGTGAACATGAAGGAGAACATCTCAAGTCCGCAAACATCTGAACCCAAAAAGACTAATTCAGTGGTGACTGGTGAAATGAAGACTAAAATGTCGAAAGTATTCTCCTTTAAACATCTCTCCCACAAAAACAGAATTCAGACACATACCATGTTTGGTCCAAAAAATGCCATCCGGCAAATGGCGTTACTGAGTGGGTGAGACTAAGAAACACCAGCGGCTTGAGCTTGCAATCGAGTCTGATAACAAACCACAACAGAAACACAAGTCCCTTACCGGTAAAACGTATATAACTTCCCGGAGGTTTAGAAATTAACACCCTAAAAAATAAAACCTACCTTGACAACGTCGAGAGGATTTAGAATAACGGCGGCCAAAAACGCAGATCCGGCGGCCGAGAAAACTCTTTCCGATCCGTAAACCCTAGCTTTTCCTCCGACGAACCCTTCTCCAACTGAGGCAGGGAAGCTATTTGCGGTCCGAGGCTTCAAAATCCTCTCACATCTCTTATTACAGTACTTGAATCAATGGTCGAAAACTCACAGCCTTCTATTTCCGATCTGATACAGCTACGATCCAGATCCAAATTCTCTAAAAATAGGAATAAATAGAAAAGGAAGGTAGAAAATGAATTCGAAATAGCAAAAAAAGAATCAAAACGAAGAGATTCAGCCATCGGCGACGACAGTGTAGGAGTAGATCTGATGAGGATAGAAGCAGGAGAAGAATCGCTCTTGAGAGATGTTCTTCCTTTTCTTTTCTTTTTTTTTCTGTCGTTGAAAGAGTATAATTTTTTTGGGTTTCCAAATAAAGGCAAAAGTTAGAATGAAGTTAATTGTGTTTTTTTTCTAAGTGTTGGCTCCAATGACAAAAATTTTGCTCCAAAAGTCAATTTTTTACTCCCGCTAAGTAAAATTTCGGTTTAGCGTTTTTAAAATGCTGTAATAGAGTATCGTAATCTTGCATATCTTCTTTAATAGCAGTTACAGAAATCGTGCTATCTGAATGTGCTATCAATGCCCACTTTTTTTTGTAGTGTGTGGTTTCTAGGATATCTTTGTTTCTTGCGCCAATCATATCTCCGAAGACCAATCATATCTATACACATTTTACAAAATCATGAATCATCGACATGAAAGTAAGAAACAAGAAAGATTTAGGGTTTGGAAAATTTTAAATGTATATATGGCTACCAATCAGAGCCATAAAAAGGAGAGTGTTTCCTTGTTCTTGAGGGAAAATATAATTGATTTATTGGAAGAATAATTGATTTTCATAATCATAAGAATTAAGTTAGAAGATACATAAACTTATATGGAGATGAAAGCAACTAAGTTTCCTAAACTAAATGGAAATAATACATTTATATCACAAATAATTTCTTAAACTAAAATATTGACAAATATCAATAATAATCTTTCTTTATCTTAGTAAAATTTACCAATCTCATCACAATAGCGTTTATAAAGAACATGCTAAGCCTCACGAAATTGCATATGAATATATGATGAACCAAGCAATAGTTCCACACTATCCGAACAGTTGAAGATTCTGCTAACAGAAGATAACACACATATAAATCAATGGCAATCAAACACAACTTATAAATAACTCTTAAGAATTAAGACCAAAATCAGAAGAAAAAAAAATTACATAAAAAACGATTAAAGAATAAAATAAAAAACCCAACTTAATCAGATAAACATTCAACATTCACATATCTATGAAGTTTCATAGAAATTTCTAGGTGTCCCTTAAACACTACACATCGATCACTGTTCAAACCGGCGAGGTCGACCTTAGAAGTGATCTCGCTACGGCTGGTCCGAGGAGGCAATGGAATCTTCGCCCGACCCATCACAGTAGTACCTTTCGATGTTCCGGGATCTTTCCACGAAAATCTTCTTTGAAATTCAATGTAAAGATATTGATCTTCAGGAGAATCTATTGGAATCACAAGTCTTTTATTATCGAACCAATGGAAGCCTTTGTAAAACTTGACCGCTCGTTTTCCGTATTGGTCTTCCGCGTCCGTCCATACCATAACTATAAAGCACTCGTAAGGTTGCGTAGGATCTGGTTCATCGATTGTGAATCCTTTAGAGATCTTCAGGATTAACTCTATGTTTTCGGGCATTATTTGTTGAATTATTTTTTCTTCACGAACAAATCTTTGCTTTTCGTCTGCTTCCTCCTCTAAGTTTCTCATCATATCGAGAAAGAGAAATTTAAGATTTTGCTGCGTTGGTTAGGGTTTAAAAGAACTTATATATATAGAGAGATTTCAGGGATGTGGAATATTTACATATCTTTTTTTCCCCGGGAGATAAAGAGTACTTGTTATTATCGGATAAATACTTGTTTGTTTTTTTAATATATATGAATTAAAAATTTACTTGTTTTTTTTTGTTCTACAAAGATAATCATGTGATTTTTTCCTCAACTTATTTTTGTTTTGTTAAGAATGTAAATATTCATTTAACATGGAAACAAAAACAAAACAAAATTTGGTACATCGTCGTGATGAGATGAAGTGATAATGTTCTTGAAAAATCGAGAAGAAAATACCGAAATAAAACCCACACGGATATCAACTTGAATAATTTGTAAACATTTTTTCACATATCGGAAGCTTTTTCATTGACCGCGGAAGAAATAGCTTCATCACTCTAAGGAGCCTTCAAAACCATTGATCCTCTCTTTCCAAAAAATAAAAAAAACCAATTGATCCTAAACCGCCATCAATATTTTCGTTAACTAGAACAAGTGTTTTATATATATCGAAATCTGCTCGACCACATATATATCATAATCATTTAAAATTTAAAATTATAAAATAGACATATCAAACTTTAATTTAGTAAAATATAATACATATAACCACGATGGTAAAATCCAACAATCCAACAAATAACTTTTAATTTTACCAAAAAAAAACAAATAACTTTTAAGAAGAGATAAGTTTAACCAAACAAAGTAGCCCACAATCTTAGATACAGAAACCATTTATTTTATAGATTATTTTACTACACCGAGATTAAAGAAATTTATTAACGAACAAACACTTGATTCTTCGGCAACAAACAAACAGCTTTGTTACAAGAATTCACTTCCCAAACGCTTAGAACCGATCGACACAAACATATCAAACATATATATCTGGAGTGTATATGTTAGTTATGTTAGCCCGTATAGCCCTGTTTGCATCTGGTGTAGACAGCATATTGGCTGTCCTTCGAATTATAGATTCCGGTGCAAGGTTGAGACCTGGAAGATTGACATGGCGCCTGAGGCTTTTCGGCCTTATAACTTATATAATTTTTCATGTTCNTCCATATCGATATGTTACAAATAAGAATCTATGAATCAGCTCCAAAGAATATATATATATATGTATCAGACGAAAATTGATTGACTCGGTTCAATGATTTAAATAATACAGACGAAATCAGCTTTTAATTTTGGCTACAACTAATTTTATTAGTTTGTTTGCTTATGGATTGTAATTTTCGGTTTCTTAACTAACCGATCGTAAACCATTCCTAAACGACTAACTAATCAATCAAAATCAAATAACTAATTTTGATCTAACCGATCATAAACCAATCAAAGAACTAATTGAAATCGATATACCGGGGTGTGGTTCCATTTAAGTTACAAAGACACATCATCAGGATATAAACGAATGAAAATAAGACACATAATCAAACAAAAAATCGATTTAGGGAGAATCGATGTGAGCACGCCACCTAAGATTATGACTTCACAAATAATAGTATGATATATTTATCTGAATTTTATAATATGTGTAACTAATGATTATATATAGAAATGTCAACCCGGACTAACTTGTGTACTTAATCCGTTTTGCAATCAATTAAAATATTAATCGCGGTAATTCGCAAAAACCTATAATCTTGAAAACATAACTCTAATATGCACCGCTTAATGACTATGGTTTTTGTAGTCAGTCCACAAACAATTTTCTTGTGTTTATCTTTATAAAATTAGTAAAATATTTTTAAAATTTTTGTTTTGATATATATTCAAATAAAATATAATAATCATAGTGAAAAATATTGCAAGATCTCGAATATATTTTCTTTGAATATGTATGGATTGATTATTATTTAATTATATCATAATAATTGAGAAACTAAATAGTAAATAATTTCTTTAATAGAAAATAAATACTTTTCATATTCTAATCAGTATTTTTAAAAGACAATTATATCATTTCCTATTTCAATTATCTCTTCTTATTTGTAATGGCATAATATGTAATAACTTATAAAACAAAGTTTATTTTCAAAAATGTATTCTTAAATAATATTATAGAGATTATTGATTCGTCATATGCGCTAACATAAATAAATAAATAATATGAATATTTCCTATTGTTTTTTTTGAGGTAACTTTCTTTGTTTCAGAAACACATAAAGAATATCGTTTAAGAGGTAACTTTCTTTATTTCCGAAACCTTGTCGTTTTACATTTTAATGCGATTTTTCAAACTAATTCTAAAATTATCTTTTATCGGGTTGACTCTGGTACACAACATGTAATATACAGCTTCCTCGGTATACACCCTAGATTTTTCGTCTCTATTATATACACCTTAAACAAATTTATTCTTTACTAAGCATCACAAACTTTACATTCTCTTATAATTGCAACATACATAATTAATCTTGTGATTGTGGTTAGAAAACCGGTAAATCGCGTTTAAAAACTACGATTAAAGTAATCTGACCCGACACAGAACAAAACCCAACTCAAAACCGAACCCACCCAACTTACTTAAAATCCAACATCGATTTGGGGCTAAAATTAGGGTTCATTAGAGAAAAAAAAAAGATTTCATCACTTTCATTGCTCGTTTCTCTCCCCCAATCTTGTACATTTTTTGGTTAGTCCACTCAATTTCGGTCTTATTGCTTTGTTACAGTTGTTTGGTCTCCCAATTTTGGTTATGATTTTCTCATTTTTCTGGGTTTGCTTATATCTTTTTTTTCGGCTCTGGATTTGCTTAGATTTGTCGAACTTTTGTGAAAATTGAATAATATAGTAATATTAAATCTTATGGAATGTCGATACGCAAACATTTTTCACTTATCAAAAGGTTTGTTCATTGGAGTTTGGGTGGAGTATTGATAAACTGACATGATCTAAGTATATTTAGTTTTCTCTACTTCTTTATGTTTTTGTCAATAGCTTACGTGGATAGATTAAATTAACCGTTTATATATGTGAAACATGGGTTAAGGGGTCGGGTTAGGAGCCCGGATTAAGGAGCCGGGTTAGAGAGTCGGGTAAGGGGTTAAACGTGTCAGATTATCTTAATCGAGATTTTTTTATTACCGGTATATAAAATCCAATCACAATTTCTAGTCGTTATGTTGTAATTATAAGAAAATACAAAGTTCGTGATATTTAGTAGAGAATAAACTTGTTTGGGGTGTATAGAAAAGAGACGAAAAGTCTATAGTGCATATCGCAGAAGCTGTATACTACATGTAGTTTACCATAGTCAACACTCTTTTATCCAAAACTAATAGCTTTGTATTTAAGTTATTTTAAATTAATTATGGGTATATTAAATGAGACATATTAGTATAATTTTTTTTAAAATTTAATATTAAAATGTATTAAAGTGATATTTTTTGTAAAATGGAGAGAGTATATATAAGGACTAATTAGCTAGATATAAAAGATATTTCATTAATTTTGTTTGATTTATATTCTGTTTATGATAAAAATTTGGGTATAATTATATACTCATATTTTTACGTATTATTTTAGTTTTGATGGCATAAACATACATAAATGTCCATTTAATCCGTATAAATTTCTTCTCACATATTCTCGTTGTATTGTCATATATAAAATTGTTATCCACATATCGTCGACATAAAAATGTTATCCGCATATCTTTACAGGTCATATGGTTATCCCCATATGAATTATCTGGGTAATATAGTACTGACATTTAGAATACAAAATTAGTTAGTTTTCCATTGAAGAACAACATTTGGCATAAAACCTTTTGCAGGTAAGTCCCTAAAACAGCTTTTTCGGAAGATTTCTCACTGACCGCCGAAGAAATAGCTTCATCACTCTAAGGAGCCTTCAAAACCATTGATCCTCTCTTTCAAAAAAAAAAAAAAAAAAAAACAATTGATCCTAAACCGCCATCAATATTTTCGTTAACTAGAAAAACCGTTTTATATATATCGAAATCTGCTCGACCACATATATATCGTAATCATTTAAAATTTAAAATTACAAAATAGACATATCAAACTTTAATTTAATAAAATATAACAATCCACAGCTACCGTGCTTTAGGGTCTTTGATCTCTGAAAATACTCCCCAACTTGAACCACTCCTTTCATCTCCAGCGACAGGAGCAGAATCACCACTGGTCGTCGTAGATTTCGACACGTGTCCTGAAGTCCTGCTAAACAAATCTTCTCCGTCCGTCGTCGTACCTACTTCGCCACGTGGTATATCCAGAGAATCCACGTCATTATTATTCTTTTTACCACTCTCGTGAAGCTGAAGCGCAAACTCAAGCGCCCAAACGACGTCGTTCATCGATGGCCGTTCGGTTCCACGATCCTGAACACATCTCACGGCAATCTCACAGAACTTCTTCAATGATATCGGAGTAATATCAGCCGTTAGATCTGCGTCGATGATCTGGTCAACGGTTCCTTTCTTGTAATTTGACTTCACCCATCTGATCAAATCTCTTTCTTCTGGTGGAACAGTTTGGAGTTGGACCGGTCTACAACATAGAACCTCCATCAGAACAACTCCAAATGAGTACACGTCAGATTTTTCCGTCAAGACTTGACGGCGATAGTACTCAGGGTCCAAGTAGCCAAACGTTCCTCTAACGACCGTCGAGACGTGCGTTTGAGAGGCACTAGTAGGACCCACTTTTGATAACCCAAAGTCAGAGACTTTAGCTACGTAGTTCTCATCGAGAAGTATGTTTGTTGTTTTGATGTCTCTATGTATGATCATGTGCTTCGCGCCCGTATGGAGATACTGTAGTCCACGAGCCGCTCCGATGCAGATCTCTAGCCTCCGTGTCCACGACAATGGAGGATCAAAAACCTTGTTTCTCTTGTAAAGATGGTCTTTAAGAGTGCCGTGTGGCATATACTCGTAGACAAGCACCATCTCGTTCTCATCGTCGCAGTATCCGATTAGGGAGACGAGATGTTTGTGACGGAGCATTGAGAGCATCTCGAGCTCTGTTTCGAACTCTTGAAGGCCTTGGTTGGATGAAATTTCTAACCGTTTAACCGCCACAAGCGTGGCTCCACCGTCGATTCTTCCTTTGTAGACCTTACCGAACCCGCCTACTCCAACGACTAGTTTTTCCTCGAAATCGTTTGTGGCGGATTTGATTTCGAGGATTGAGAAACGACGGCAGAGATCCGACGGGAGAGATGTGGCTGATTGCGTGGACCCGGTATGAAGCGGAAGAGGAGTCCACGAGTTAGTAGTCTTGCTCGTGTTATGTACACTAAACTCGTTCTTCTTCTTCTTCTTCTTCTTCCTCTTCATGATGACAACAACAACAACAACAACAACAAACATTGCTAGCACAATTGCAGAACCAACCACTGCGAGTGTTATAGCCAAAACATGTGACTTGTCTTTGTCTTTTCGAATACCCGGCATTACAGAGTTTGGTGTGGGACTTGGTGTAGGATTTGGATTAGGTCCAGCGAGATTACCGTCAGAATCATTCAGCTTGAGAATCTCTACACCATTCAGAATAGCGTCGAGATACTTTGGATTCGTGACATCGAAAGGATGCAAGTCAAGTTGTAGATTAGGACTCGGCCCATTTTCAGAACCAACATATACATTGAAATCTAGATACATCGGAATCCGAGAACCACCGCTCAACTGAATCACATCCATCTCAAGCCTGGCCATCTGCTTTCTCAAGAAGATAGAGAAGACACGTTGGCCCGTTTCGTTCACTTCAGGTAGAGTCTCACAGAAATGAAGCCTAACGAGGTAGTTAAACCCGGCATCGACTTTGAATAGCCATGTCAAGTTAAAATTCAAGTTGAGTTTAGGGTTCTGAATGTTTCCCATCGAGCGAAACGTCTTGTACACATCTTCAGGTGCAACGTACGCCGGAGTTTTCTTCGTATAGTTTATCTTCGCATCCGATACCAACGGTTTGAGTCCTGAGTTTTCACCGAGTAAGAACGCATCATCCGAAAGCCACCGCCTAAACATTTCCCTGTCGCCGACGTCTTTTCCGGCGACGTTTAACCGGTGAACGCTCTCGAAAGCCGTTGTGTTATCTATTTGGAAGTCAACGGTGCTACCAACGGGTGTTATCACGTCGTCAAATCCTCCCTTTGAGTAAAGCCGATCAGGCGTGGAGACAATCTCGATGCCGTTAACGAAAGCTAACGAATTCGGAGACGGCGTGAAGGTGAGATTCAAAGTGTTCTGGTAAACCGGAATGATAAACTCTTTGATTAGGGAATATGATTTCGGGTCGGAAGCTTTTACCGTTAAATCGGCGCTGAAGTTCTTCAAGAGAGTGAAACCGTTGACGGTGACGGAGAAGAAGGAATTGACGGCGTCGAAACCGGATCCGTAACGAGTCGGGTAAAAGTATAACCGGAGGAATTTATCGCCGGGAGAAACTGGAAAACTGTAAGTGAATTCGGATCGGAAAATCCGAGCCGTCATGTAAGGCACCCGAGGAACCCCCGAGTCTTGGGATGATGCATCCGAAAGGAACGACGCGTTGACTGGATTCGACGACTGGATTTTCCGATTCTCCGCCGTCCAATTACGGCCATCGTTGTCGACGGTGTCGGAGGTAGCGCCGCAGTTGAAGAGAAAGACATCGGTGGGAGTGTACGCCGCCGTTGCTCCTTCTCCGACGGCGGCGACGGAAAGTAGGATGGAGAAGATTAACAAAGCGTGACAGATCATCGGAATTGAAAAATGAGAATTATTGAAGGAATGAGAATGACGGAGACGAAGATAAGAGATTGTTGAGTGTATGAGTAGAGTCTACGGGTCAACCGTTGACTTACTTTTCAGGTCAAGCGAAAGATGAAGGTTTCGATGAAATTTCTCACGGTGGGGTCCTGCCGATGTCAATAATTTAAATACGGTGTCGTTTTGTGTCCAACTTGCTTGTGTTTTGCTAGTAATTCGTGAATGGGATTTTTTATAGTTTTGTCGGGATAGTGGGATGTTAAAGATATTAAGGTAAATAAAAATATAGAGAAATAAGGATATTAAGGATTTAGGATGAAAACTTCATCTAAACCATTATCTATGCTATTTAGAAAGATAGAAAAGCAAAAAATTTCACCTCGATTTCCACTTTGCCGAACGTGATCAAGGTTTTGGTAGACCATACAATAAGAAATCGCCTCATTTTTTTTTTCTCCAAAGGATAGTACTTCTAGTTTTTATCTTGAATTTTATTTTGATTGTATTTTTCATCGGATATGATATGATTTCTATTTTGTTGAGTTCCATTCAGCCCCGAGTAGTCTACGGCCTAAGGCCCATTTTTTTTGTTTCCTTCCTGATTTGACCTCTCGTTGAATGCGGGACTTAATGTTTTTTTCAAAACCTCGGTGATTTGACCTCTCCTTTTATTAAATTTTTTTTTTTCAGAATATTCAAATTTTTTTTTTCATTAACCAAAAACATGGCACATTTTTAATTTTTGACTAGGGCCTCCGATACGCATGGACCGGCCCTGGTTCCATTATAGGTATGTTAAAAGGGTAAGTAGCTATAGCAAAGTTGAAAAATTTTAAAATCGATTATTGAAAAAATATAAAAATTCTGAAAATATAATAACCGATACATAATCTTAAAAAGTAAAATTACTAAAAAATAAAATTTAAAAATTAAATTTATCCTAAAAGGCAAAATTAATAATAATACAAAAATTCTTTAGTTTTTCCATTTAGATTAAAGAAATTAATCATAAAATAAAAATAATTATAATTTTCACCTTTATATAAACCATAATTTGGTAGTATGTCAATTACAGATCAAAAAATTAAAAGTATGATAATCGTATCCAAAGCTATTTACTGCATCAATGTATATATTTATTTCATCGTAAACTTTGTTTATAAATTTATATATTATATATTTTTACGGATGATCTCATTTTGTTTTCTATTTTTTTCGTTTTTAATTTTTTTTCACGGGTTATAAAATATTAAATTACAAATCTACATATATGCGGGTACTTATCTAGTATATAATATAGGGCTATATATATATACGCTTCCAAACGCATATGTTTCCTATTTTTTTTTAAAAAAAATAGCTTTCATGGTTCCAAACATTTGCTTTCGTCTACCCATTTCCGATTCCATACAAACAAGGACATTTTCTTTTCGACAAAGACGTTAACGACATACATTATTATTGTTTGTTTTTTCTACTCAAACACCCCTATACAAGTAATTATTAAATGAATTACTATTATATCTTTATTATTATTATTTTCCTAAATAATTTCATCCTTTTTAAGTCCTTTACCTTGAACAAAACAATTCAGCGATTTGATCAACACATAGATTGGCTTCTGTAGCTTCCAAAGAGTTGCTTTGGTAAGGGGTATACAACTTTGATAGTCATCAGTAACAAAAAGAGAAAACTTCGCAGTAGCAAAAGTAGTTTACTACTTATTTCTTAGTGATATATCCTATTGCTTGCTATTAGTTATCACCGGATCCTATATGATGTGACCCAAGAGGATTAGTTAGCCGCTGTTATTAGTCCAACGGTATATACATTACAAACAGAGTAATCAAGTGTCACTATTCCATAAGATATGAAATATGAAATGTATGAAACAGCAAAAAAAATTGAATGATGATCATAGTAACTTATATCTCGGAATATATTGTTACAATCCTTTCTCGCTATACTGAACCAGAACGTTTTGGACTTTTGGTTTCGAGTCGTGGTCAACCGCCTCTTCATTTGGACTGAACATGTGGTACAGTTTGTGTGTTTTCTCTTCATTTGGACTGAACCGCATTCTAATAATTACATGAACGGTGAGACTGGTGCGGATTCGGAGTTACCATTCATCGCTGGACTAGAATAAAGTGTAGTCTTTTAAATTTCATCTCGTAATACATATAATGATTAGTTTGGAAAAAAAAAACTCTATTATATAATGAGAAAGTTTTCTCTTCTATTACGGTGTCCATATCAACATAAATAAAAAATAAAATAAATTTTTATTTAAAATATACATTTATTTCATACATAACTATATTTTAAATTTAAACCAAAAAAATTAATAGTAATTCTATTAAAATTTTAGAATGTGATATGAATTAAAGAATAGAAATAAAATTTAATTGATATACTAAAAATTAATATGAATAACTTTATTTTTAATTAACATTAAAGAAAAAAAAAGATTGTTTTAATTTTTAGTTTTTAAAAGCAATAACTTACTGAAAAATATGAGCATAAACTACAAGAATAAATATTTTGTATCTACATTGTATATTGTTTAAGGGTTAAAAAGAAATACTATGGATTTATGATAAAGATAAGTTTTAACAATTTATTTTCAAAAAGTCAAAAATATGTAAAATGTGCACAAAGATAAGAGAAAATAAAAAGGCTATATAAGTCACAATAGAAAAAAAAAAGTGGTCAAAAGATTGTAAATAGTCATCATTAAGTGAAAATGAATTTCAGAAGATTGAAGATAAGAACGAGATCAAAGACAATTAAGTATCGTTGAATTTAGTTATATATACAATATATAGAACTCGGTGTCCCACTTAAACCATATTAAGAAAAGTTAAAAAATTTCATAGTAGTATAATATGTATTTTTTAATTTTAAAATAATTTTTAAAAATTTCAACACTAAAAAAGAATCAATGGTCATAATGCTTAAGAGTTACCACGATAAAATACACACATAAAATGTTATATATCTTTACAAACCACTATAATGTCATCATCAATTTTATCTATTGTTAAACTGTCATCACTTATCATACCGTCATCTATTACCACTATTAACCATACCACCATGCATTTCGTACCACTACATTAATTCAATTTTGATTGTTATAGATTAAAACAAAATAGTATATATTTCATTTTTAGTATATTCAAATATAAAATAATTACATACATCGAATTCCCATATTTAATATTTTAGTAAGCAAAGAATGCCAAACTTTATTTATTTGATATTATCGATGTAAACGGTTAGTAAACCGTTTAGTTAAAATTGTTGATAAAAATTATTTAAGCGAGTACAAAATTAAACTAGCTAAAAATACAAATTAAATATTTAAAATAAAATTTTAAAAAATAAATTGGAACGCGACATAGATTTTGTATTTCTGACTTTAGCTTTTTGACCGCCTCTGTTTGTCTGTTTGTCCATAAAGGAGGATTCTTAGACAACATCTTCTGTAGTGGATGCGTCAGTTGCGAAAGTTGCGGGATAAAGTCGCTGAGGTAATTGATTACCCCAAGGAACTGTTGGACCTGTCTTTTCGAGAGGTCGCTGTCTGGAAACTCCAGCAGTGTCGTGGCTAAATGGGCCTGTGGGGCAAATTGCCCATTTGCAATATGCATCCCAAAGAATTCGATGTTGGGCCGGGCTATGACCATTTTCCGGGCCGAGAGCATTATTCCATGCGTCTTCACTAGTATTTGGAACTGTCGAAGAGCCTGTATATGATCCTCGTAGGTTGACGAGAATAGGAGGATATCATCAATGTATATCAACGCCGTATGGAGTAGAGGCTTGAAGATGCGTAGCATGGCTTGTTGAAATAATGATGGCGCTGTTTTGAGACCGAACGGTAAGACATTCCATTGGAGATGACGATTGGGTAGACATAATGCAGTTTTATACCTTTCTTCTGGTGTAATACCGATTTGCCAGAAACCGGATTTTAGATCGAACTTTGAGAAGATCGTTGCACCCTGAAGATGTTGAAACAGTGCCCTTTTATTTGGCAATGGGAATTTGACATCCTGTAGGTATTGGTTTAGCGGTTTGTAGTCGATGACTAGCCTTAGCTTTCCTCTTGCCTGTTCCGCTCTGTTGTTGACATAAAATGCCTTGCATGCCCACGGAGAGTTAGTCGATGAGACTACCATTTGCCTGACTAGTTGGTCACACTCTTCGTTTGCTTGTTTAAGCAATGCGGGTGGCATTCCCGCGTGACTCGCCTTAGTCGGTGTCGAGTGGATGTCTTCTTTGAACGGTAGTGACACGAAGAAATCTTGGTTTAACCACAGTGGGTTTGTGCATATTTGAAGGAACTCGGTATGAGATTCTTCACATGAATTTGCTGTGATTTCTTCTTTGATATTATTGAACTCTGGGGATGGAAGTTCTTCGATTGTGAATAGCCGGGGTATTGTTGTGAAGGCTTTGTATAAAGATTTCCATCTTATTCCTCTTGGCTCGATTGATATGTCAAAACTTCTTTTTAGCGCATAGTGTGAATCCCATCCCAGAATTATGTCTTTTCCGGTTGCGGATGAGCCTAGAACTTCCGTGGTAATTTGACATCCTGGAAAGAGTTCAATTGTGATTGGCTTTGATTTGAGCTCGATCGATAATGATCC
This sequence comes from Eutrema yunnanense, assembly GCA_002933935.1. Lineage (NCBI taxonomy): Eukaryota > Viridiplantae > Streptophyta > Magnoliopsida > Brassicales > Brassicaceae > Eutrema > Eutrema yunnanense. The sequence goes on along the minus strand of PKML01012784.1, from coordinate 357,266 downwards.
TGAATTTGCTACCCTGAACTCCTGCTGGTACGGGCGCCACATGGATGATGGAAGTACCTTTGGATTCATTATTGTTGTGTGGGCTCCCGTGTCTATGAAAGCAATAGCATGGACCGGATCTTTGATTTTCGCTGGATCGAAGATTGTCACCGGTAGATGTGGAGATTGTATTTCTTCAGTATGCGGAGTTCGAGTAATCTTGAAGCAGCACTCTTCCTCTTCGTCGTGGGATTCCGAGACTTCGGAATCTGAGTAGCCGCAGATCGCATCCTCTTCATCGCTGTCATAAGACAGTACTGACTCGAGATCATGATTATCAAGATCGATGTCTTTGGCAAGGCTAGGTATGGAGCTGATGAGATACTGTTTCTTCTTCTTAGAACTGTTGGGACAGTTTTTGGCGAAGTGTCCTTCTTTGTGGCAGAGAAAACATCTTGTTTCTTTTCTGAAGGATTGCTTCTTTCTGAAGAACCTTTTGTGTCTGAACCTTCCAAAGTGGGGTTTATTCGCCGATTTCTGGAAACGGCGAGTTTTGCTCTTTCCTTCACACGAGCAGTGTTTTTTGGACTTAGAGCACTTGATTGATAGATCTGGCCTTGCGCACACTTTAGACAAGTGTTTTGAATTATCCATAAATTCTGTCCAGAACTCCTTTTGTTCGCAGAGTTTATCGAGCGTTCTGAAGACATATTGCTGGATTTGGCCGATGGAAATTTCTTCTATCGATTGGTCTTGCTCTTTGATGTTGAGCTTCGTTTGCTGGCTTAGATAATCATCGATGGAGGAAAGGTAGACTTGCTTTAGGCTTGGATTGTTAAGGCCGTTTAGCGCATAGTACCTCCGCGTTTGTCGCTCGAAATGTTTCGCAAGATCTCTTTTCTTTAGAGAACAACATTTTGCTGCGAAGTATTCCTCTTGTAATTGATCCTTGAGGTGACTTGGGGTACCAATAAATTCTCGGTGAATTTCCCCAAGAAGTAGTGGAATAGTGGTTTGGTAGACTTGCTGCTGTCTATACTCGCCAAGTGAATTCCACCATTCTTTAAGTGCACCCGAAAATCGTGCGGTGAACTGTTGTATGACGAGTGATAATGATGAAGTTAGAACTTCGGAGTTCATCCATGCTTGAAATTCGTCCAGGCGTTCGTTCCATTTCTCGAAGGGAATGTCGTCGAACGTAAACGTTATGACTTTTGAGGCGAATTGTCGTGCTGGCCTTTCTTGTTCTTGGAAAGGTGATCTATCCATCTCGTCATCGTTAGAGAACACTTCGTACATATCGGGTTCTGTTTTTGACGTTTCTCCAATAGCGAATTACCTTGGTAGGGATTCTTCTTCAGATTCAGTTGTATAGGAGGAGCTTGAGTCTGAGAAGCGAATGATCATTGGCGTTGGATGAGGAATCTTAGTTGATTCTTGCGTAAGAGCGTATTCTTGCTCTTTTGGTCCTTTATCTTGTTCCGCTAGATGATTCAGTACGTTGGACATTGTAAACTCCGTAGACTCGATCATGCCTATATCCTTTCCTTTTCTTTTGAGAGAATCTTGACTGGAGTGAGAGGAAGCAGATTTGTGGGGTTTTGTTGTGTTGGCCTGGAATTCTGATTCCTTCTGTCTTCTCGCTCTTTCTCGAACGGGACGTGGCTTGAACTCGCTTGCAGGAGACACACCGTATCTTGACGTGAAGGCTTCGTCCGAGGATAAGAATCCGGGGACCGGGTGTCTTGTATTCCCGTATTGCTCTCCTGAAAGGAATCCTGAGGAGTAAGATCCTGTGGGCATTGTTGATGGTAGGCTTCCAAGTTGAGGAAAGTACGCGTTTGAGGAGTTTCGTTGTTGAACCATACTTTCAAGGTACCGTTGGAGGTCCTTTAATTGAAATATGAGATTAATCATCTCAGCTTCTTTTCCTTGGAATTGAGATGTGTTGACCATCATATGCTGGGCCATAGTCATCATCTCTTGATGGAGGATATCGAGTCGCTTGTGAATCTCCGAGATTGAGTTCTGAAGGACGCTTAATCTTTTGGTATATTCCTCTGCAAACTGATCGATTTTTTGATTAATCGTTGTAAGCAGTTGGTTCTGAGCCATGGCGTTTTCCGATTGCCAATTAAGAACCTTTTCTCCTTGACTTAGCTGATCGGGCCCGGTGGGGTTGATCGCTTTGGAAAGTACCTTTGGGGAGTGGGATACGTTATCCGTGATAAAGTCCTCTGCTGGAGGAAAGTTATATGTTCCTATCATCATGATTTCTTGTTCGGATGACTCCTTTTTATCAGAGTATTGGACTATGTATTCGTACCGTCCATTGCCTTCGCCGAGAGGACCGACTGTAGGATCTCCTTCAAGATATCTCTTGTATAAGGGATCTTTCTTCTTTCTTCGTCGTTGGCGAATCTCGTCCTCAGATTCATATGAATCTTCTAGGCAGGCTGAGCAGGAGCAGACATCAAAGTATTGATGGCCGTTTTCGTCCTTGAAAGGATATACTATTTGTCCGTGTTGACCGAAGGAGATAGGCTTCGGATACTGTTCTTTGTATGGACCTTGGAATTCGTGTTCTTCAATTTGAATAGCAAATTGTGTAAACAGTTGTTTCCGAAATGAGGACGATCTTGGTTTGTCGAATTTGATTTCCGTTGTTCCATCATTGCGTGAGCGGAAGCTTACTTCGGATGTCTGGATCGGCGTCTCGGATGCTTGATGTAGCTTTTCATAGCTCGTTACCCATGATTCTGGTATTTTCTTGACTAACTCCTCTCGAGAGATTTGTCGAGGTATTTGAGTAGTGCTTGGCGCTTGCGATGCTGATGAGACTTCGAGGAAAAGCGCGTCGTCAGATGAGGGTAGAATAAGATCGAGAGCATGGTCTTGAACACGATAGACGATTTGGTGATGTAGCGTTGCTACAACACTTTTCTCTTGCATAGGTGCTCCTATGATTTGTAGGTGAACCTTCAGCGTCTTGAGTAGATTTGGATCTTGAAGCGAAACATTAAAGTTAGGAAACAGCGTTACGAATACTGTTCCGGCGTTTAATGTTGTTTGCTCTGTGCCGATGCAGGCTTGTTGATATGACTTTAGTCTGGAGTCGACTAAAGCGATCCGTGCTACTACCGGTAGACCTTTTCGAGCGTGTAGTGTTAGCCCGATTCGTACCACTCCAAAATGGAGGTGAGTGTATCCCTGTTGTTGCCATAGCTTTGGTAGCCCTTCTGGGATATTGAGAGAGATGAATTGTCCTTCTTCCGTGGCTGGAACTTGGCAAGATGAGAACTTGCTAGACTGAACATATTCGCGGACTCTCCGGCTTGACGATGGATGTATAAGTTGTCTGACGTTTTTGACCGAGAATACACCAGGTTTTTTTGCAAAATACTCGTAAGGATTTACAAGTGGTAGAGTGGTTTCAGGCATTTGATCTCCTGGAACATACTCGATTTCGTAAAGGGAATTAATACTAGGGAAATTTTTTTGACTTTTTGATTTAGGTAAAGTAGAAATTGCAAATTGAGAATCGATTGCTAAAGGGTTTGAAATTGACATGTTTAGAAAAACGTTTTCAGAACATTCAAATCAATCAGACATAAACAAAGGTTTATTCACTCAAATCACAAGTTGTAGGCTCTGATACCAGATACACAGGTGCATGAGTAGTAACGAGTAACCGAACGACTAATTCGTTAGATAGATCATGAGAATCGTGTTGAAGATCGTGAGAGTCGTATACTTAGTTATGGGGTTCGATAATTGTCTAGGTAAAGGGAGCATAAGCGGCACTTCCCTGGCTTTGGCTCAACCACTGTTAGGACCCTTATCTCCCCACACAACCGTCGCATTGACTCACACGACCGTCGTATTGATTAACACAACCGTCGTATCGGTTAAACGATAAGCTCATTGAAAGCACGCTAGCCTCAGAATCTCAATCCATGAAAAGAGAAGCTTATGAAAGATGAAGAGAAGTCTGAAAACTAGAGAGAGTTTAGAGACTCATAAAGAGAGGTTTTTAGAGAGAGGTTTTTAGAGAGAGGTTTTTAAGGGGAAAATGAGTTATTATTTCACAAGGGGGTACACACATATATATAGTGGAGGTATAGTGCGCTGACATAAGCGCTTACCTCAGCGATTACATCATCGCTTACATCACACCTATTACACATTATTTATTGCGATTACATCATCGCTTACATCACACCTGGTTGCGATTACATCATCGCTTACATCACACTTATTATACATTATTTAAGGCGATTACATCATCGCTTACATCACACACATAATTATACATAGTTTGATATATTTGACTTTAAACATAGGTAGATATATATATAGATTGACTTTAATGACCACCTTAATGATCTGTGACCACCTTAATGATCCATCTCGAACTCGATGATATGCTCGTCGCAGCATCCGTAATAATCATCTGGACATTTGTATTCGATATCTGGATCGTCGAAATCGTCATGTGGTTCTTCTTTGTTTAAACCGAATTTTTGTCCAACCTCGTCGATATTCATCTCGTCGTCCGGAGACTGTGCATCCTGGAAGTATTCTTGAGAGTTAGTCGCAGGAGCTGGTGATGGGACCTGATTAGTCGCAGGGGCTGGTGATGGGAGAACCAAATTTGATCGTAGTGGGGCCACCATATTCGGCAGGATTTGCTTCGTGGTTGGTTTGCTTTCGAAGTACTGTAGGTCTTCGTCTAGACTCATTTGGTAGTCTATAGGATAGTAGTTCCAATTCAAGGTGAACGGAATATGGAACGTCTGCCTAGCACTGTTGAGGCGAAATGCATGCGTATGGAAGTCTTCAAATCCTTTGTTGTCGTAGACGTTGAAGTCTGGACGAACACCCTTCTTGAAGTCGTCGTGGTGGATAAGTGTTGGCAGTGCGTGCATTTTGTTGGTTTTGACGTTGGCTTGAATAGGGCGATGGAAGAAGTATACCGTGTGAGGATTGAAGAAAGGGTTGAGGCACCCTTGTCCTTTTAGCTTCTTGTAAGATATGTTGACCGTTTTTGCTGACTTTCTCAGCTTACAGCTCCAGGCAGTTAGTGGTGCGAACCATGTTAGGAACGTGGAGAGGCAATCTTTGTGACCTTGGCGCGTGTTGATGAACTGGTACAGTCAGTGTATATCGAAAGAGATGCCTATGGTGTATACTGAACAGATATACCAGAGGAAACAGAGGACTTCCTCGGGTATTTCGGTACTCTCGATTCTGTAGAGATGAGCGAACGGATGGTCTGGATGGATCCCTAATGGCGCGATGTACTGACATTTGACGCCATATTTTGATATGATGATCGACTGGTACCTGAAAATCCTTTCTTTGAGATGCTCATGAATGATCTTCATGTTGACAAGTTGATGGGCATCTTCGGGCATGTTGGCACCAAAATCGTAGAATTCTTTTCCGGATGCGGAGGAGCTCGCCACCATCTGAATTTCTTTTAAAGGATTTCTACTGAGCATGTCGGCGAGGATATTTTTCGTGCCCTTTAAATAGAAGGAAGCGAAGTCGTATTTTGAAAACCACTCGCTCCATCTTAGTAACTGTTGGTGAGGGACCATCTTCTGCTTGAACTGTAGCATGAACTGTAGCATCTTTGGAAAAGATGACATGTCCATCTCTATGCAAAATTTGTGTCCAATCAGATGGAACTCAAATTTCTCAATAGCTCGTTTGACAGCTAAGATTTCTTTGAACGTGGAGTGATAATGCAACTCCGAATCTTTAAAGCGTCCGCTTTTGTATCCACAGATTTGACGTTTGCCACTAATTTCTTCAAGTAGGACCGCACCCCAATACTTATCGCTTGCGTCTGTTTGTAGAACACACGTGCCTTCGCGGGGAATCTTTAATGGTGGCAGCTTTTGTATTTCTGACTTTAGCTTTTTGACCGCCTCTGTTTGTCTGTTTGTCCATAAAGGAGGATTCTTAGACAACATCTTCTGTAGTTGACGCGTCAGTTGCGAAAGTTGCGGGATAAAGTCGCTGAGGTAATTGATTACCCCAAGGAACTATTGGACCTGTCTTTTCGAGAGGTTGCTGTCTGGAAACTCCAGCAGTGTCGTGGCTAAATGGGCCTATAGGGCAAATTGCCCATTTGCAATATGCATCCCAAGGAATTCGATGTTGGGCCGGGCTATGACCATTTTTCGGGCCGAGAGCATTATTCCATGCGTCTTCACTATGATTTGGAACTGTCGAAGAGCCTGTATATGATCCTCGTAGGTTGACGAGAATATGAGGATATCATCAATGTATATCAACGCCATATGGAGTAGAGGCTTGAAGATGCGTAGCATGGCTTGTTGAAATAATGATGGCGTTGTTTTGAGACCGAACGGTAAGACATTCCATTGGAGATGACGATTGGGTAGACAGAATGCAGTTTTATACCTTTCTTCTGGTGTAAATACCGATTTGCCAGAAACCGGATTTTAGATCGAACTTTGAGAAGATCGTTGCACTCTGAAGATGTTGAAACAGTGCCCTTTTATTTGGCAATGGGAATTTGACACCCTGTAGGTATTGTTTTAGCGGTTTGTAGTCGATGACTAGCCTCAGCTTTCCTCTTGCCTGTTCCGCTCTGTTGTTGACATAAAATGCCTTGCATGCCCACGGAGAGTTAGTCGATGAGACTACCATTTGCCTGACTAGTTGGTCACACTCTTCATTTGCTTGTTTAAGCAATGCGGGTGGCATTCCCGCGTGACTCGCCTTAGTCGGTGTCGAGTGGATGTCTTCTTTGAACGGTAGTGACACGAAGAAATCTTGGTTTAACCACAGTGGGTTTGTGCATATTTGAAGGAACTCGATATGAGATTCTGCACATGAATTTGCTGTGATTTCTTCTTTGATCTTATTGAACTCTGGGGATGGAAGTTCTTCGATTGTGAATAGCCAGGGTATTGTTGTGAAGGCTTTGTATAAAGATTTCCATCTTATTCCTCTTGGCTCGATTGATATGTCAAAACTTCTTTTTAGCGCATAGTATGAATCCCATCCCAGAATTATGTCTTTTCCGGGTGCGGATGAGCCTAGAACTTCTGTGGTAATTTGACATCCTGGAAAGAGTTCAATTGTGATTGGCTTTGATTTGAGCTCGATCGATAATGATCCTGAATTTGCTACCCTGAACTCCTGCTGGTACGGGTGCCACATGGATGATGGAAGTACCTTTGGATTCATTATTGTTGTGTGGGCTCCCGTGTCTATGAAAGCAATAGCATGGACCGGATCTTTGATTTTCGCTGGATCGAAGATTGTCACCGGTAGATGTGGAGATTGTATTTCTTCAGTATGCGGAGTTCGAGTAATCTTGAAGCAGCACTCTTCCTCTTCGTCGTGGGATTCCGAGACTTCGGAATCTGAGTAACCGCAGATCGCATCCTCTTCATCGTTGTCATAAGACAGTACTGACTCGAGATCATGATTATCAAGATCGATGTCTTTGGTAAGGCTAGATATGGAGCTGATGAGATACTGTTTCTTCTTCTTAGAACTGTTGGGACAGTTTTTGGCGAAGTGTCATTTGTGGCAGAGAAAACATCTTGTCTCTTTTCTGAAGGATTGCTTCTTTCTGAAGAACCTTTTGTGTCTGAACCTTCCAAAGTGGGGTTTATTCGCCGATTTCTGGAAACGGCGAGTTTTGCTCTTTCCTTCACACGAGCAGTGTTTTTTGGACTTAGAGCACTTGATTGATAGATCTGGCCTTGCGCACACTTTAGACAAGTGTTTTGAATTATCCATAAATTCTGTCCAAAACTCCTTTTGTTCGCAGAGTTTATCGAGCGTTCTGAAGACATATTGTTGGATTTGGCCGATGGAAATTTCTTCTATCGATTGGCCTTGCTCTTTGATGTTGAGCTTCGTTTGCTGGCTTAGATAATCATCGATGGAGGAAAGGTAGACTTGCTTTAGGCTTGGATTGTTAAGGCCGTTTAGCGCATAGTACCT
>PKML01012784.1:319593-332746 GCA_002933935.1 Eutrema yunnanense | reverse complement strand
GTTCTTCAGAAAGAAGCAATCCTTCAGAAAAGAAACAAGATGTTTTCTCTGCCACAAAGAAGGACACTTCGCCAAAAACTGTCCCAACAGTTCTAAGAAGAAGAAACAGTATCTCATCAGCTCCATATCTAGCCTTGCCAAAGACATCGATCTTGATAATCATGATCTCGAGTCAGTACTGTCTTATGACAGCGATGAAGAGGATGCGATCTGCGGCTACTCAGATTCCGAAGTCTCGGAATCCCACGACGAAGAGGAAGAGTGATGCTTCAAGATTACTCGAACTCCGCATACTGAAGAAATACAATCTCCACATCTACCGGTGACAATCTTCGATCCAGCGAAAATCAAAGATCCGGTCCATGCTATTGCTTTCATAGACACGGGAGCCCACACAACAATAATGAATCCAAAGGTACTTCCATCATCCATGTGGCGCCCGTACCAGCAGGAGTTCAGGGTAGCAAATTCAGGATCATTATCGATCGAGCTCAAATCAAAGCCAATCACAATTGAACTCTTTCCAGGATGTCAAATTATCACGGAAGTTCTAGGCTCATCCGCACCCGGAAAAGACATAATTCTGGGATGGGATTCATACTATGCGCTAAAAAGAAGTTTTGACATATCAATCGAGCCAAGAGGAATAAGATGGAAATCTTTATACAAAGCCTTCACAACAATACCCCGGTTATTCACAATCGAAGAACTTCCATCCCCAGAGTTCAATAAGATCAAAGAAGAAATCACGGCAAATTCATGTGCAGAATCTCATACCGAGTTCCTTCAAATATGCACAAACCCACTGTGGTTAAACCAAGATTTCTTCGTGTCACTACCGTTCAAAGAAGACATCCACTCGACACCGACTAAGGTGAGTCACGCGGGAATGCCACCCGCATTGCTTAAACAAGCAAACGAAGAGTGTGACCAACTAGTCAGGCAAATGGTAGTCTCATCGACTAACTCTCCGTGGGCATGCAAGGCATTTTATGTCAACAACAGAGCGGAACAGGCAAGAGGAAAGCTGAGGCTAGTCATCGACTACAAACCGCTAAACCAATACCTACAGGATGTCAAATTCCCATTGCCAAATAAAAGGGCACTGTTTCAACATCTTTAGGGTGCAACGATCTTCTCAAAGTTCGATCTAAAATCCGGTTTCTGGCAAATCGGTATTACACCAGAAGAAAGGTATAAAACTGCATTCTGTCTACCCAATCGTCATCTCCAATGGAATGTCTTACCATTCGGTCTCAAAACAGCGCCATCATTATTTCAACAAGCCATGCTACGCATCTTCAAGCCTCTACTCCATACGGCGTTGATATACATTGATGATATCCTCCTATTCTCGTCAACCTACGAGGATCATATACATGCTCTTCGACAGTTCCAAATCATAGTGAAAACGCATGGAATAATACTCTCGGCCCGGAAAATGGTCATAGCCCGGCCCAACATCGAATTCCTTGGGATGCATATTGCAAATGGGCAATTTGCCCCACATGCCCATTTAGCCACGACACTGCTGGAGTTTCCAGACAGCAACCTCTCGAAAAGACAGGTCCAACAGTTTCTTGGGGTAATCAATTACCTCAGCGACTTTATCTCGCAATTTTCGCAACTGACGCGTCCACTACAGAAGATGTTGTCTAAGAATCCTCCTTTATGGACAAACAAACAAACAGAGGCGGTCAAAAAGCTAAAGTCAGAAATACAAAAGCTACCACCATTAAAGATTCCCTGCGAAGGCACGCGTGTTCTACAAACAGACGCAAGCGATAAGTATTGGGGTGCGGTCCTACTTGAAGAAATTAGTGGCAAACGTCAAATCTGTGGATACAAAAGCGGATGCTTTAAAGATTCGGAGTTGCATTATCACTCCACGTTCAAAGAAATCTTAGCTGTCAAACGAGCTATTGAGAAATTTGAGTTCCATCTGATTGGACACAAATTTCGCATAGAGATGGACATGTCATCTTTTCCAAAGATGCTACAGTTCAAGCAGAAGATGGTCCCTCACCAACAGTTACTAAGATGGAGCGAGTGGTTTTCAAAATACGACTTCGCTTCCTTCTATTTAAAGGGCACGAAAAATATCCTCGCCGACATGCTCAGTAGAAATCCTCTAAAAGAAATTCAGATGATGGCGAGCTCCTCTGCATCCGGAAAAGAATTCTACGATTTTGGTGCCAACATGCCCGAAGATGCCCATCAACTTGACAACATGAAGATCATTCATGAGCATCTCAAAGAAAGGATTTTCAGGTACCAGTCGATCATCATATCAAAATATGGCGTCAAATGTCAGTACATCGCGCCATTAGGGATCCATCCAGACCATCCGTTCGGTCATCTCTACAGAATCGAGAGTACCGAAATACCCGAGGAAGTCCTCTGTTTCCTCTGGTATATCTGTTCACTATACACCATAGGCATCTCTTTCGATATACACTGGCTGTACCAGTTCATCAACACGCGCCAAGGTCACAAAGATTGCCTCTCCACGTTCCTAACATGGTTCGCACCACTAAGTGCCTGAAGCGGTAAGCTGAGAAAGTCAGCAAAAACGGTCAACATATCTTACAAGAAGCTAAAAGGACAAGGGTGCCTCAACCCTTTCTTCAATCCTCACACGGTATACTTCTTCCATCGCCCTATTCAAGCCAACGTCAAAACCAACAAAATGCACGCACTGCCAACACTTATCCACCACGACGACTTCAAGAAGGGTGTTCGTCCAGACTTCAACGTCTACGACAACAAAGGATTTGAAGACTTCCAGACGCATACATTTCGCCTCAACAGTGCTAGGCAGACGTTCCATATTCCGTTCACCTTGAATTGGAACTACTATCCTATAGACTACCAAATGAGTCTAGACGAAGACCTCGGTTTAAACAAAGAAGAACCACATGACGATTTCGACGATCCAGAAATCGAATACAAATGTCCAGATGATTATTACGGATGCTGCGACGAAGTGAATTCATGTAACAAAGGTTTATTCACTCAAATCTACTACATATAATGATCAGGTGGTTCAAATAACTTTTAAGAAGAGATAATTAAGTTCAACCAAATAAAGTAGCCCACAATCTTTAGATACAGAAACCATTTATTTTATAGATGATTTTACTACACCGAGATTAAAGAAAATTATTAACGAACAACATTTGATAATTCGGCAACAAAACAAACACCTCTTTGTTACATGAATTCACTTCGCAAACGCTTAGTACTGACTGACACAAAACATATCAAACATATCTGGAGTATATATGTTATATGCCCATAACTCCACGTTTGCATCTGGTGTAGATAGTACAATCGCTATTCTTCTGACTATTGACTCCGGTGCAAAGATGATACCTGGAAGAACGACATATCGGCGGACGGTTCAAGACATGATAGTTTATATAATTTTTCATGTCGGCGGACGGTGCAAGAGAGACCCAAAACACATCTGCTCCACCATCTTCATGAACACCGGTGAAGTTCCCTGAGTTTGCAACGGCAAGGAGAAGGAGGAAGAAGAAGACTATTGGCTTCATTTTTTTTTTTATGTATGAGGAGGATATTTGGTTTTTGTGGGTGATGGATAGGAATTTCCTATTAGGAAAGATAAGAAATAGAATTTGGTTGGTCCTTATTTGATATGAATTATTGATCATTCACGTGCGCAAACATAAAAAAATGATTATATCTTCCGTTTTATAAAAAATATAAACTAGTTTTCAAATTACTTTTTACCCAAAACTAATATTATTAAATCATTTTGAATAAATTATGGATATATCTCTATATTAAATGAGCTATAATAGTCTAATTTTAATTTTTTTAAGGGTTATTTGGATGAATATGATCAGTTGACCATATGTTAAAGAGATTGACAATTGACGAAGTCAATTTAGTTATGACTTTGGATCCAAAATTTTAATGGCAGTTTTGCCCCTACAAGAGGTGACGTATTCACCTTTCAAATATGCAAAAAAAAAATCATTATATCCCCGACAAGCTCATTTAATGAAGCTGAGCAGAGATATCTTAATTATCTCTCAACTTGTCCACCGCCTGCAACAAAATCTTTGTGAATCCAAAGATTGTGTGGTGGATAAATAAAGAAAAAGTTTAAAGTCATCGGAAACCGAAATGTGAAATACAAGTGTTGGTTGTCTTCTATATTTATGAGGGTGTAGTTACGAATGTAAAGCCAAAAAAAAACATTCCGATTCACCTGCTTCAATTCTCATAACCTTGTCTCCAGAGAATTTACTGCAGTGTTCATCGGTTATCGACCTTCTGCAAAGAGGACAAACGAGGTAGGTACGTTAGCTAACTGGTAATTTGTTTGTGCAACCATATTTACGGTTTTTACTGCAACTTTTTGCTCAAAAATAGAGTTATATGTTAACCTCAATAACCCATACCAAGCTTAAAACCGCGCAGGAACCCCGACAATGTCTCTGCTCGTTCGTGTAGTGCGTGGCGAATGGAGGAAGCAGAATGATGGAAGTTGGTACCACGGAGCCGCGATGAACACTTTCAACTACTCAGTCCTCCTGAAGGAAGGCGACTCATTTCGGGGCATGGAGGATGCAATCCGGAGGGGGTTGAACATAGGACCAAGCCCCGATATAGATTTAACATACCAATGGCCCCAATTGATGCTAGAGCCAGATTGGAAAAAATCACCACCGATATATGTTTTGGATGATGATGATGCATCTTTATTCCTAGCAATTAGAGCTGACTTACACGAGGTGTTTTTGAGGGTTAGGGTTCGGGAAAGAATACCCGAGAAGAACGTTAACTCATTTCGCAGTGTAATGGATGTAAACGCTAATTGCGGTCTTGCCAGTGAAGGGGCTAACTCAGTTATATCATTTGGAAAGATAATCGATTTAGCAATGACGAAGGCAACAAATGTATCCCCGGTCTTAGCTGTTGAGCCACCTTCGCGGAACAAGGGGAAAGGTACTACTCTTAAAACCCAAACACATGCTGCAAAACTTGTAACATACCGTAATATATTTGATGTAGAGAATCCTAAACCTAGCTAATCAATGGTCTCGCAGCTGTTGTCCCAGAAGAAGGTGGCAACATCGTGGAGGTGGTCCGTCGATTGGACTTTAACCCTAAGGACATAGTTAGTCGGGGAAGTGATATTTCGGTTATCCCGTTTGGAACGACAAGGCAATTATCAAGAAAAACATCACGGGATCTACGAAGGGGAATGACAAGTGGCGAATGTTCTAGGGACAAAGGCAAAGGTAATACATAAACAAACTTCCGTCCTGCTATAACAACTTGTTGCATCCGCCTTTTATGTTTATCTTACTGAGTTGAATACGATTTGAACAAATCACCTCGCATGAATACTGATAGAAAAAAATCCCATATCGGAGCCCCTATGGGGGGCCAAGGCCGCTCCCTGAAGCAGACGGAACTCCCGCGGAATATTGCAGAGCTTTGGCAGTTATTTCATGGGCCGCCTGGCCCATTCGGAAGGGAAACAGAAGACGGTGACGCTAATGAACTCACACACGTGACGGAAGCGGAAGACCTAATGGATGTTGATGGAGCGGCGGATGGAAACGTGGTCTCCTCGGCATACAGAGATGCCGGTTTGCAGCTTACTCTTGTGGGAGCATACGTGGAAACAGACGGGGATGTCAACAATGATATTACACAACGATGTGTAATATCATTGAGCTCGTCGTCGTCTACATCTAACCCTCCTCCAACAAGTAGTCACTATAACTCCCAAGAAGACCTCATGGATGCACGCGAGGAGGTGGAGATGCGGATATCCCTAGTAGGTAAAAAACTCAACATGTACTAATAATAGATTAACATATAAATGTCAAAATCATACATGCACATGAACTGTTTAACAGGTGAGGACCTCATTGGACGGTTGTTTGCGGACCCAATTCCAGATCCGGCGGTGCCTGAGGCATTAGAAAACATAAGGGGGACAAGTGATCGTGCGCAGGTGGTAGGTCGATCTTACGGGGGTGTGCCATTAAGGGGAGAAATAGGGATTTCAAACGTTGAGATTGGGTCATCTTCAAGAGAACCACTACGACCATTTTCGGGTGATCCAGAGAGAAAGCAATACCCACTTTCGTTATCCGGTAACCCAATGATAATGACCTATCAAGCTAATGTTGGTGGAGAAACGAGAGTGGAACCAGCTTTGCACGATAGAGATGCCCCTCCATACTTTGACGACCCCATAAACGAAGGTAAAAAGGACTTGGATGGCGCTTATGTTTATAATCCACTATTAATGTGTTATGCTGGTAATTGAGCTCATCATTGTTAATACATTTGCCGTTATTCAAATGAAGTTAACGTTAGGAGTTAACAGTATTTTGTTAACATCCAGATCCGTTGGCGCGCGGTCTCCGGGACATTGATTACAAAGGGGACGAAATATATGTTGGGCGAATTTTTAAGACACAGGATGAATGCAAGCTAAAACTAGCTCTACACGCAATTAACCGCAAGTTCCATTTTACATACGTACAGTCATGTCCCGGGAATATCATCGTGGTGTGCGTGGGAAGTACGTGTCCATGGAGAGTATACGCCATCAGGATGGAGGATAGTGAACGTTACGAAATAAGGTCAGCCACCCAGCAACACACTTGTAGTGTGGACGCACGTGGTGATTTCCACCGCGTAGCCACAACCGCGGTAATTGGAAAAATGGTTCGAGAACGTTATGGCCTAGGCGTAAAGGGACCGCGAGCCGGTGATCTTCGCCGCCTGCTTCGTCAAAATTACAGCCTCCACGTTAGTTACTGGAAAGCTTGGAGAGCAAATGAGATTGCTATGGATACCGCTATGGGTAACGGAGCGGGAAGTTTTGCATTAGTAGCGCCTTATTTTGAGAAACTACTCTCAACAAATCCAAACTCAGTGGTATCCTTAGAGACAGAAACGAGCCAAACAGGTGTAGTGCGTTTCAAATACCTGTTCTTATCGCTTGACGCCTGCGCCCGTGGTTATCGTTACATGAGGAAAGTTATCGTCATCGATGGTACACACTTAAGTGGACGTTATGGGGGATGTCTACTCGCGGCAAGTGCACAAGATGGGAATTTCCAGGTGTTTCCATTGGGATTTGCCATTGTTAACAGTGAGAACGACAATTCATGGGAGTGGTTCCTACGGAAACTAAGCGCAGTAGTCCCAGACGAACATGATATGGTCTTCGTATCTGATCGCCACAGTTCAATATACGCTAGCATTCGAAAAGTAAGATTCTTTAAACCTAATTAGATTAAAATGCCCGCATGGATTTTACATTGATAACATTAATATTTTTCTACACATAACCCAACATTGTTAGCAGTATTGAGGCAATATACTTAAACTTAGTTATCTTTCTTTAAACGATAACATTGTTATCTGGTATTTTAATATTGAAACAGGTCTACCCCATGTCTTCACACGGCGCATGTGTGGTTCATCTCCAGCGAAATATCGTAACTCTATTCAAGTCGGAGCATTTAAGCAACCTAGTATCCCAGACTGCGCGTGCGTATCGCTTTCAGGAATTTGACCTTGCTAATGCTGAGATTAAGGCTATCGATAGTAGGTGCGCCGATTATCTTGAAAGGATTTGTTTCGAGCATTGGACAAGGTCTCACTTTGTTGGGGATCGGTACAACGTCATGACAAGCAATATTTCAGAAGCTTTGAACAAAGTTATGATGACGTGTCGCGAATACCCAACCATTTCCATTTTAGAAACAATATGTACTACTCTTGTTTCATGGTTTGCCCTACGGAGGGAGTCCGCAGAAAAGGAGGAAGATGTGGTAAATCCGAAGGTTCAGGAGATGCTGATTGAAGGTTTCCATAAATCCTCAGGTTATTTTGTTATGAAGATAGGTAATGTCCTTTAACCTTATATATATGATAACAATTTTACATTTATTGCTAACAATGTTTTGTTATTTGTTTTAACAATAAGGGGATGGATTGTATGAGGTCCGGGATGAATATGATGTTGCTTACGCGGTACATCTATGGGAGGAAACTTGTAGTTGCATGGAGTTTCAGCTATTACATATACCATGTTGCCATGCCATAGCAGCCGCAATACGAGAAGGAATCCGTGTGGATAGTTTAGTAGGTGTTCACTACTCCATCGAGTATCGCCGGCTGGCATACAGCGGCATTATAATGCCAGTCCCGGATATGGATCACCTGGCACCAACTGCAGACGATGTTGGTGGTGGGAACCTGAAACCTCCAGCTGTTCGGCGTCCACTAGGCAGGCCATGTAAGCAACGGATCTTGTCTCGGGGAGAGTTTAAGGTTAGTAAACAACTATGTTAGTTGACGTGGTGTAAACTAAGTTGCATTGAACTGATTTATATGATATTAAAAGTTCCCCTAGCTAGGTTGGCAGCTATGTCTTACTTGTTCCTATACCATTATTTGCAGCGTGTCTCCCAAAGAAAATGCACACGTTGCCGTGCTCGTGGCTACAACCGTTCAACATGCAAAACCCCTTTGCCGGTAAAACAAGTCAATTTTGATACCTTTTTTTGTCGTAATGTAGGTGGGGTTTGAATCATAACGCTTCGCATAAAACTTTGCAGGGGGTGTAGCATCAGGAATGGGAATAAGATAGAGGATGGATTTTTGTAAATATAAGGGTACTTGCGAAGATGGTGATGGATGGTTCTATCCATCTCATGTTTTATAAAAATGTAAATAAATAATGTAGGTAGGCGTCGGCTTTTGATGTGTTTATAGTGACGGCTACATAGGGATAAGGAGAAGTTTGTTTTAAATTTGTAACACCATCAATGCACAATGTAAAATCCATAACCTTAAGCAACTTTGTAATATATTAAGGTAATGTCGTTTGATAACAACGTTATCTGCTATCATGTTTGGAAGACTTTTGAAAACTTACTCATAATAGTAGTTAGAATTCGGGATATAGGGTACTTTGGAAATAAGTATGGGTTCTGAATTTGTGAAGTTGATAAAAGATTTGATGTGTTAAGGGAATTTATGTGTGATTGAACTTTGTCTCAGAAATTAAACACAATCAAAGACACATACATGTAAACTCCTATGAATGAGCATCTTCTTCGATTGATAAATACGTTATCAGTAAATAATGTTACAAACGGATAACATGGTTGACAAACTGATAGGTAAACGTATAACTTGTTATTCAGTAGGTAAACTTATTATTTGGTATGGATAACGTTGTTGGCAAAGGTAGATAAAGTTAAAAAGTTATAAGAAATCACTACCAGCGGTATTTCAAATAAAATATGTCCTCAAATAACAAAGGTTTCACAGTAAAAAACAACATACATTCCTTGGATTATAATACAGAAAATATAAAAGGAAGTTTGCGCTACGACGCCGTTGTCATTGAAACACAATGAAAATGTCCACATATTAGTTGCGAAGACGGTGGGGATTGCCCTATGGCCTGATGGAATTCATCTATGGTATTGCTCAATCAGGACTACAATCAGTTTCTTGGTCTCCATCTCCAACCTCGATAGATCATACTCCATACAACCCTGAATTCCGAAAATTGCATGATCAAGCATTAGGAAAAAAACAACCATACCAGAGTCAGTGGGGGACGTGATATGTGGGACTGTCGTGATTCGTTCAATCACAAACTCAGTCGTCGCCACTTGACTCATCTGGTTGTTCAGCGCCGCTTGCCGGAACAAATAAGGCAGCATGACTGCCAGGGGGCGGATTTCAGAAACCATTCTAGCATCAGACTTTAGGTGGGCGTTGCAGTCAAGTACAAGAATCTTCGAGGATACAAGGTCAACCAAAAGAAACACCCAATGCTTGATGTCGAGGTTAAATGGTAGGTAGAGGTAATCAGCATCAGTGAATAAAGTAACGGCGTCATCAGCCCCCACCCCTTCTATTTTTTCTAGAGCGGCTTTGGAGAATTTATAATCACTCTTGTTAACAGCCTTCTTAAATTTGGGGTACAACTTCGTTAGCTGAGAGACGAACTTGGTATCCAACACATCAACTCTCGGCTTGCGAGAATCTAGTCTGAGCATGTGCCTTCCGAGTCTACACAGAGAATCCATTACCTGGGTAAGGAAAACAAAAGGTTATTGAATACGTAATACATACAAACCATTGATTCATTAACAATGGAAATTAATACAAAAATTGCATACCTTTGCGGGCATTGATTTCTGCCTGCCCACTAATTCAGTTATATCTTTAACCGATAACTGAATTCCCCCTCCGATAGAAATTGGCCTGCTAACCATTATAACATAAACCCAAAAAAAAAGACAAATTGGGACATTATTCGGGATTATAAATAACAGTGAATATCTCACCCTTTCAATGACTTAATGGCCTCCTGGTATAGTATCTCGCCATCGTCGGCAAGAGGCGCAATATGTGGAGTGTTCGCAAAAATTGCCTTGATTCGCTCGTCACAATGAAATGGACTTCCGAGACTTTGCGAAATTGTACGTGGACGCTTACTTTTCCTCGTCCCTCCTGCCTCCATGTCGCCCTCGACAGGTGGAATCCCTTCTACGAAAGATGACGTTTGCACATTGATTTTATGAGGGATACAATTGTTATCATCAGTTGGGGTACTAGGTTATCAAAAATTGGGTAAAACATAATTTCAATTAGTTATCGGCATCTGCGTTAACTCAGTTGTCGTCGAGAATACGCACAATAACAGCTCTAACCTTTGGTTCTGTGTGGGGTTCTTTCGGTGGATTGGCCTGCGTTACGAGTGGAAGTTAGGTGTAGCACATTAACTATAAAATCGAATCTTGATTACTACGTTCTCGAGATCCCTAAGTTCACGAGACTTAAAACATTCATATAGGGTTTGCCAAATTACATTGAAAGCGATAGGAGTTTTAACGATAACTACGTTATCGATTGTGTTGTTAATGTTTTAATGCTAACATATTGTTTACAGTGTTAGCCGCTAACTTTGATTTGTTATTTATAATTTAGTTAGCGTTTATAATGATAATGTTTTACAGATACCAGCTAGCTTCCATTGTTAGCAATGGTAATGTTACCTATCGGCACTTGTAATCAATATTTATAGTTAATTAGAGAAAATGAAATATTACCTCATCTCTTGACACTTGCAGGACAGATTTATCATCTACACTCTGACTCTCTCTCTGGGAAATATCAATCCCCTCTGGATTGGTCCGACCTACGTCAGACACCTGAGAGGGAAAAAAATGTAATCATTGCTATAGCATACAATGTGTGGTAACTTGGTTATCAAAGATTGGGTAAAACAAAAAATCAGTATAGGAACTATTACTTTTGGTTATGTGTTGGAGGCTTTTGGTGGATTGACCTGCGTAACCAGTGGAAGTTAGCTATTGTAGATTTACTTTAAAATCGAATCATGCTTACACAGCTAGAGATGCCTAAGTTCACGAGACTTAAAACATTCTTATAGGGTTTACCACATTCTATTGATTACGCTAGTGGTTGTATTGATAACTACGTTAGCGCAATGGTGATAATGTTTTAACGGTAACATCTAACTTACATTGTCAGCAGCTAACTTACATTGTTTAATGATAACTGCGTTACCGATGATATTGATAATGTTTTACTGATAACAGCTAATTTCCATTGTTAGCAATGTTAATGCTAACGACCGTCCCAAATAATCGCTATTTATACGTCATTATAAAAATTTTTTTTTACCTCATCTACTGACACTAGATTGATGGAATCATCAACTACACGCTGACTCTCCCTCTGTGGGAAATCATTCCCCTCCGAATTGGTTAGACCTTCGTCAAACACCTGAGAGAGGGAAAAAAATTAATACAAGGCTAAGACAAACATTTTGTGAAATGTGAGATGGCAACGAAATTGTTACATTTTAATACCTTCGTTTGGTTGACCTCTACGGCTGTAACCTCTTCAACATCATTTGTTGGCTTTTTGGGGGGGGGGTGCGACCTCTTCTGTTGGAACTTCATCGCCATCTTCTGGATGATAGGTTACGTCTGCGTCACCAGATGATGAACGACCTACATATTGGGCTGCTATCTCCTCAACAGAAATATATGGTGACGGAAATGCCGATGAATTATATTCAACTGGATTGCCGTCAGTGTGTGCACCACGAAAGGGGGATAATGGAACATCCGTGTCTGCGGATTTCCTAGAACGTGTATTGTGGCTGACATTTCGCTGCGTAGAAATGTCACAACGCCTTCTCTTACCAAGAAAGGTATCGCCATCATCAACATTAACCTCCTTGGCTTGGTGGTTTGTAACCCATTTGGTGACTCCATCTATAACCGCCTTATTGTTAGCAGCTAACATGGCATCTATCTTCTTATTGTTCTCAGTTAGCAGGTGGGCTACGATCGTCCGGATTTTCTCCTCACACACCGCCCCAAATCTCTCATCCTCTTGGCGGGTGGTTGACGATGATTGACCGGCTCGCCCAATAGGAGCAGACTTCCTCATCTTCCCTTTCCCCTTCTTGCTTGCACCTGCCTTTGCCTTCCTACCTCCTCTTCTACTCTTTGTTTGGCCATCAAGCTGATCGAGATTAAGCCCAGAGCCAAAAATTTCGCTCTTGAACTCAAAACCTTGATTAACAAGCCTGATCATATGATCCACCATTTCATCAACCTCGTCGTCACTCCATGAGAGGTCTTCCTCTTCGGGGTTGAATTCAACATCAGGGCGTTGATATGCTCAATTTAATACCCTAAATAGTACTAAAGCAGTTGCTGCAGTAAATCAGGGGTCGAACACAAGAACTCAGTTATCACACAATAAATTGTATAGATCCGAAACAAGCTAAATCAGGAGATGTAATTGAAAACTAGATTGCAAGTAAAAAGCGATGTAAATTCAGTTGGAGGCAGATAGGCTCAGGGTATTTCTCAGGAAATCAATGAATGCAGTCTAATTAACTAACAGGATTCAGTTTAAGCACTGTTCTAGAACTCAAATCACTAAAATATAATTAACCAACTCTCGTTGCGAAAACTATCTAAATCTAAACCCTAGGAATTCCAAATCTCTTTGCGAATCCTAAAATCTAAATCAGCTTTAATAACAGGTTTGATATGTTCACAAATCAATTAAACCAAAT
>PKML01012784.1:301361-314083 GCA_002933935.1 Eutrema yunnanense | reverse complement strand
GTATTGAACTGACTATTTAGAGTGATTTGAGTTTTAATAAGATTTCAGATGATTTTGATGATTTTGGTTGATTTTAAAGAAGTTGTTATGATTTTGTATTAAAATCCCATACAATCCCACCTAAAACCATGGGGTAAACGATCTATTTCCCCCTGGGAAGTTCCATATAATAACAGATCCCCCTGAAGTTTGAGCGTAGTTCTATTTCTCCATCTAATCAAAGTTCGAATCCTATTTCCCCACGAAATCAAAGTTTCAAACCTATTTGCCCCTGGATATCGGTTATATCGGTTAATATTATCCAAATTCGCTGGTTTAAATGGTTTGTCAACTAAACCACTTATACCAATGTCATACCGAATTTAAAACCTGACCCAACTGAAATCCGACCCAAAAATCCAACCCGACCTGACCTGTTTTTATTGTTCTTCTTCTTCACCACTGATCATCCATGGAAATTGAAATTACCCAGAAAAAAAATTTCTTCAACAGAGGAAAATCGCATAAGAAAAAGGAAGAGACAAATTAAAACAACAGTGAATTGTTTTTAGAAATCATATCAATTCTACAAGGAAGATGTATGATTAAAAATCATTGCCCGAACAAACAAAAATCATTGAGCGCACAAAAAAAATCATTGTCCGAACAAAAAAAAATTATGAAATCGTAAACACCCATGAAATTGTACAATACCCATGAAATTGGAATGACCCATTTGGAGATTTCGATGAAATTGAGTACACAAAGAAACAAATTTTACAAATTGAGAACCGGGACAGATGCTTCATCGTCGGAGGATCAAGATGACTCAGCGGTGGGGTTTCATCACCGCCGCCGGCGACTCCACCGCCTAATTCCTCGCCTTCACCTCCACCGCATCAACACCACCTACTTCAATGGCGGATCCGCCGGAATCTTCATCCTAGATGCCGAACCAGTCTTCGTCTCCATACACGTCCCTCGAGGGGCCATCTTCACGAAATTCACGGAGCCATAAACAAACAACCTCGTCGTGTCTCAGCCGAGCTTGATGCTGCTTCTTGTTTGGATCGATTGAGAGATGGAATCGAAGTGAATGAGAAGCATTTGGAGAAATTAAAAAAAAAAAAAACCCAATGTATCGAAATTAGTTTCTCATGTCTGGGTAAATGACAGAATCGGAGTGAACAGAATTGCAGATAATCAAAATTTTGATTTTTGATTTACATATTTAGAAAATTTACAGATTTTTGATTTGCAGATAATCAAAATTTTGATTTGCAGATTATTGTTGTGTCGGTTATTATTTTACATTTGATTGGTATAGAGTCGGGTCAGGTTTTAATTTGGATTTTAATTGGGTTAATTTTGGTCTTTTGTGGGTTTAGTTGGTTATTATTTAATTGGTATACAGTAAACCAAGTCAAATCGTGGTTTGGGGGGAAATGGGTTTCGAACTTCGATTTCGTGGGCAAATAGGTTTGAAACTTTGATTTCGTGGGGAAATAGGATTCGAACTTTGATTAGATGGGGAAATAGAACTACGCTCAAACTTCAGGGGGATCTGTTATTATATGGAACTTCCCAGGGGGAAATAGATCGTTTACCCAAAACCATGAGATTTGGATCTTTGTATTTTTAACTAAGAAAGTCTCATAAAATCATCTAAAATCCCATGCAGTCATTAAAATTCCAATACTTAAAACATTTTCAATAACAGTGGATTTGATATGATTTTAACAAATTCGTGTTTGAATAACAGATGATTGTAGATGATTTTGAGTGACTTTACATAAATTTCATCTTCAATAACACTGAATTTGGGAAGATATTTTAAAATCCTTAGTTGAATAACAAGGGATTTAAAGAAAATCTAAAAATCTCTTAAAATCCACAATTCAATACACCCCCCAAAATCCCAATACTTAAAACATTTTCAATAACAGTGGATTTTATATGATTTTAACAAATTCGTGTTTGAATAACAGAGGATTGTAGATGATTTTGAGTGACTTTACATAAATCTCATGTTCAATAACATTGGATTTGGGAAGATATTTTAAAATCATTAGTTGAATAACAAGGGATTTTAAGAAAATATAAAAATCTCTTAAAATCCACAGTTCAATACACCTCCTAAACTTTTCAATTAATGGACCCCATCTATTTAAAAAACTTACTAATTAAAAGATGTGTTTTTTTATTGTGTCACGTAACTTTCAATTCAATAATTGAAAGTTGTGTCAAATCTTACTAATCCAAAGTTAATTTCCCAAAAGAATTAAAAACACCAAAGATGGGGATATCTTCGATTTAATGATCAATTAGTATAGGTACATTAAGGCAAATTAACTTTTACGTTATGGAGTTCAAAAGGCTACTACTACCACCATTCTACTATTTAAACAAATTACCAGTAAGTCTCAAAACAAACTACCAGTAAGTCTCAAAACCACAACCCACGTTACAATAATCAACAAGAAAAAACCTGCAATGGATCCAAACAAAAAAGAAACCAGCCGCATAGAAATACTTCCACAAGACTTTGTTGGAGTCATCATAACAAAAAATTAATGCTACCTCAGCAGTGGATTTCCATAATTTCATCGTATCATGCAAGGAAATAGATGTTTCAGCCGATAACAGTTGCGTCGGAAAATGGAGCTTCTTCACCGAAGACTCTACCCCAAAAACCCTAGCAAATAATTTCTACGAATCCATCATAACGTCAAATCATACATGAAATACTTAATAAAATCAAGTTATAGAATCAGAAAGACAACAGAATGATCAATATCTTCTTTGTTCTGAAGCTAATTTTGAAGTATCCGAGACAAGAAAAAAACTACAGAATCGAGTTGAGACCTCAATTTCGGATATCAATTCCGATAGAGAATGATGATAAAATTCAAAGGGATCCAATACAAGAGATTATTAGAAACCCTGTGGTCGAAAGTGGAGTTGAGTTTTCTGAATTTTCCAGAAGATTAAAGTATCTTGTGGGTGTTCTCGAAAACAACTGATTAGTTTAGTTTAATTATAAATAAATATTAATTATTAGGAGAAAAGAGATGTCGGTTTATCAAACCCACGTTCAACCGCTTCTTACTTCTATTTTTCAAGTCGGTTTATCAAACGAGGTTTAAAAAAAAACGTCTTCTAACGGATATCTTATTGTGACATTAGAAAATAATTATTAAAAAATAGCATATAAACAAATTTAAAAATATGAATGTAAATATGTAAAATAAATATAAAACTATAATTAAAATCACACAGTAGTGAAATACAAAATATAAACACATAAAAAAAAATTTCAACATAAGTTAATAACATAAGTAAGAGAAAACCGTTACTATATACAAACAATAATAAGGAAAAAAAAAGAAAACACACATACATATAATGCAACTTTAAACATAAACCGAATATTAAACTAGATTTTGAAAAAAAAAAGTTTACAAATATATTACATAAAAACAAATATAAAACATGAATATAAATAAGGTCCGCGCAAAGCGCGTGGGTCAATCCCTAGTTCTATTTAATTCTAGTGTTATTCAATCATGAATTTCACTAATTCTATTAAATGCATGTGTTATTGGATTAAAGATTTGGTGTCAATCTTTCAAAATGCCTTAAATTTTTGTGTTATTCAATTGATCAAATTCTTAATTCTATTAAATGTTAGTGTTATTCAATTTTAAATGGATTTCATAGTAATGTCATTTGAAAGGAATTTATNAAGTCTAAAACCAGGGCCTAATATTGAAAGCCCGTTAAAAATGATATTGTAAAAATTTGCTGAACCCTATTAAAAGTCTGTCTTGATTGGGTCGCAACTGGACTTCACATGACATCGAAAATATTAGAATCCCAACTTTGAAAAAAACATTAATAACCAAGTGAATTCTTTCGGCAAAAATTATTCCTTTGTCTCGACTTTCATCTTCAGAGTGGACATACATGATACATTTCATGCAAAAACTTATCATATGAGGTTTTGGTAAAAATGTTTACACATGGAAACTTTTAATCGGGGATTCTAAGCTGACTCCACTGATGATTCTACACAATATTTTTAACTACGAAGAATTTATAACGATCAAAGACACAAAAAATGGTGAGATCATCGACCCCTAATTGTCTTCATGTGCTTGATTGTCAAATGTGATGAAATAGATTGAAACTATTGGGAAGAACAATATCTAGCATATGTCTAAGGCATAAAAATCTACTATATGTAGTGGGTATGAATGGAGGAGGCCGCTGGGCTCCGTGCGGAACGCGTCCGCTTGCTACAACGCCTGGAGATTCCCTCAAGCATGGACGTCTAACATCAGCATAAAACAACTCATTCATATCCAAACTTTTTAGGCGTGTGCACCATTCCGCTGCAGAACCGCTTACCACCGCAACGTACAATAAGAGTCTACGAGAAGCGATTGAGCATACACACACAAACAACATATAAAATGATTGTTATCACTAATACTGTCAAATTTTGTTTCCATATTTGATCAGACCAACAAGTTATATGAACGTGAACGTAAAAACTATAAAGAGAGGCCGGACAATGCAATTAATTGAATCATCATTGTTTTTTTTAATATTGATTTATTATTCTATCACAAATTATGAGAACTGTTACATCGACGATTCTACAACGGATAATTCTACCGCCTTTTGAGCATCCATGCCAAACAGTTCTACATACACCACGTTGAAGATATCATGTAAGATTGTTTCCATTAATCTGCATAAATGATAATAAATCGCACTTTTTGAGATTCGAACCCCAGATCTCCGGTTGTAGAAGCATTAATGAACTTTTGATCAATAATGAACTTTTGATCAACCATTACACAATTGAATCATCATTGTAATAATTGTTTTAACAAAAAAAAATCATTGAAATAATAGTTTTCCATATTAGCTTAGATTATCTTTAATATGGTTGAGAGCTAATTTTTTTTTGTTAAATGATTTTCATTAAACTAGGAAAAAATTACAAGGACAATAATTTAAACAGTACGACAATTGAAAGAAAATACAACTAGCAGCAGAAAAAGATTAGGGGTGGGGTGGGGTGGGGTGGAGTGATCAGAAAGAAACCACTCAGTTACAACAGCAAAACATTAGAGAGGAGGTGAGGAAGAAGATATACCACCTTCATGAACAACAAAGCGACAAAGCTTCACCATGCTTCATGACCAACAAAGCAACAAAAAGCTTCACCATGTTTTGAGCCTTGGTTCCTTTAGAGCAGTAGCCTTGGCTTTAACCACACTAAAAAGTCTTGGAAGGATGAGAGAGTGAGGGAGAGATATACCTTGGTAAAAACGTCTATTGCGTTCGGACCAGATCTCATACATAGAAACTTGTCAACCTTGGAGAAGGGCAAGAGATATAAACCTTATTGGTTGAGAGCTATAATGCGAAGATGATAGTATATTAACACCCTCGTATTCGCAATGTATTAGTTAGTCCATAATGGTCTCTTATCTTTAACATGACCACAAAAAAAGGAAAAGAACTATCATTATTCTGCATAAGTCGATTTATGTTTACATCAGGTCTTATGTCTAATAATGAAAAATGATTGATATATTCTATCACATTCACAATCTCAACGGTTCCAATCTACCGCATTAATTATCTGAAAATGACATGTAAACTGTGTTAGAGTATAGCTGCATTGATAGCATGTGTATTAGAATTGAGTTGCATTAAATATAACAATTTGATGTATTTTGTTGAGAAAAAATATTTAGTAAAAAGCTATATAAAATTGAGTGAATTTACTCAATATCAACAATTGACCAATTTATTAGTAATTTAGCAATCAATAATTGAAAATTAGGTAACTATGAAAAAGAAAAAAAAATTGAACCAAAAATATATTTTCTGTTTTGAATAATTACAGGAAATGCCATTGACCTAAAAACTCATTTTCCGACGAAATAAGCCGACGGTACTATTTACTAACCACTCGCCGACACTGTTCATCTGAAGCGGATGACACTATTCATCACCAGCTAGCGTTAACCGTCTGTAATTTTAATGGATAACTATTTGATTAACATGCTTAGTAATAGAGTATCACGATAAGTTAACATGTTATATAGATTGTTAACATACTAACAATAATATCCGATAATTGTTAAGTTCTAACAATAATATGTGATAATGTAAAATGTAAACAATAATATCNATATATATATATATATATTAACGTGTAATTTATATATATAGAATATTCACCAATAATAATTAAGAAGTTAACATGATAACACTGATAACAATAGCTTCATAAATCAAATCCTTCATAATTTTTCAATTCCACCATGAATCTCATCTACTTCAAAGTCTAAACCCCATAATCGACTCACGTCACAAAATCTAACAAGACAATGATTGGTGCACTAGTAATTGATCATATCGACACAATGAGTATCAATATATTTTTAGACTAGGGATTTAAAAGATTGACAATGATTATAACCTTGGCTATAGTAAATTCATCATCGTGGATTAAGGTCTTATCACTGGAAGCCACATAAGGAGATTAGCTCGTGGAATCATCCATATGCCGTCATCGATAACCGTCGACGCTAATCGGAGGAGAGAACTCACCGTTTGGGGATTCAATGACATCGTGGTGAACTGGAGTTCAACGCCGTTGTTTCTAGAGAGAGAGAAAATCGTCGATTTGTTACCGCAGAGTTTGTCCAAAAACTTGAGGCCGCCGCAGAATTGATCGGAGGAGAGAACTCAATGTTTGGGGATACAACGACATCATGGTGTATCCGGATTTCGACACTGTTGTTACCGGAGAGCGAGAGAGTGAACGACGTCGATTTGTTACCGGAGAATTTGGTCTGAGAGCTTGAGTTCACCTGGGTAGGATCTGTTCTGATTTCATATTCTAATCGCCGATAATAGAGTCGGTGAAAGATAGTTTAGAGGTGAAGGTTTTTAGTTAATGAAAAAAATAAAAGAAAGGGACATTTGAGAATTTCTTTGGCATCAACACTATTGGAAATAGGGGTAGGCATTCGGGTCCATGGTTCGGGTTCGGGTCGGGTTCTTGGTTCTCGGGTACCCGAAGTTGGAGAAGATAGGAACCGAATAGGACCCGACAAAAATTTGGTTCGGTTCGGTTTGGGTCTTGTCGGGTTCGGATCGGATTTAGGATTTTAAATGAAACCCGATATGGAACCAAAAATAAATTCGGGTCGGTCCGGATCGGTTTTGAACACGAATTACCCGAGAAAATCTGAAATAACTCGAAATAACCCGAAAATAACCCGAATATATATATATATATATATATATATATATATATAAATTATATGTGAATCGCTATATTAATTGTAAATATCGGGTACCCGATCGGGTCTCAAGTTTTATCCGAACCGACCCGAGAACCGAAAGTAATTTAAGAAAGAACCGTTCGGGTTTTAGAGAAAAATTGAAACCGACCCGAACCCAAATTTTTGGGTCGGTTCGGGTCAGATTTCACGGGTCTGATTTTTATGCCCATGTCTTAGTTGGAAAAGTTGTCAGAAAGCATATTTAATTTTTCATTTATCTGTTACCCTGAATTGCAATTACTCTATATCTATCTATCTATATAAAAGAGAATGATTCAAAGTTAGTACCTCGCAAGATTGCGACACATGTCGAGTTAATCTATTAGAATTTGACAAATGTAAAAAAATTACCAATTAGATTTTGACGCGTGTTTTAATAAATTTTCAATTATATTTTAACATATAATATTAACAGTAAAAGTAAAATATATAATCTATTCCTAATCCTAAAAGGTAAAATAAAAAAAATAGTAGTTATCTTTAGATTAAAAAATTAAACAAAAACTATAAATAAAAAGGGATAATCTCAAAAATACAACTTTGGAGACACCACAATTCAAAACTACCATTAGACGCTGTGTATTTTCAAAAATACACCATATGCTAAAGTGAAAGACAAACTTAACCTTGAGTAACAAACACAAGCTCTCGTTGATTTCTTTCTCTGCTATTTCGATTTCCGACCAAAAAAAAAAATTGTTACTCTCTGCGAAACCACCCAAAAAAAAATTCCGATCACCACGTCGTGAGGTTTCTAGTCAATTCAAGTCTCCTACAGTCTAATCAAGAGGTAACCAGTAATTTCTCTATGTCTCCTATCTAGGTCTCTCAGTTTCTTCGATTAATTAGGTCAAGAGGTAACCAGTAATTTCTGGAACTATGGGGTCTTTCATTCGGGACGCTTTCATCATCGATTTTTGTTCAGAGCATGTTCTTGAGCTCATTTTGTTTGGGTTTTTGAATTTTCTGGTGATTTTCGTTTGTAAATTCAAAGTGTCAGCCATACTTTTTTATTATTAAATTCAAGATTTTGTGTTCAGAGCGTGAGATTTTTGATAGGCTAGTTTTGAGGAAAAGGGTTTATAAGTATATTTACAAGACTTTTTACAGGTCTTAATTTCACTTGGTCTGGCTTAAATGGGTATTGCAATTCAGATATTAGGTCGAGATTTTTAGTTGGGTATGAGGAAACATGAAGAGTTGGATATTGTTGTTCTGAATATGATTGGACCGATTGAGTTTTGATGAATTGTTGAGATCTTTAGGATATCTACTAATTTATAAGGGTTTTTAAAACTAATCAGTTTACAAACCCGAGCTTATTTTTTTTCAATTTTTACACAGATATGGACACAAATATGGACATCAATGATTTCTATGAAACATACAAATTACCCGGGAGGATCTATCAACCCGGAACCGACCCAGATACTATATCAACAATCATGCAGCATTCCAATCTATTATTAGTAGATACAGTCTCAAGTATTTTGGGGGATGATGCGTTTTCTGTGATTGAAGCTTCCTTTCTCAACCCTATAGGCAGACTCGCACGGAGAAAAGACATCCAATTCTCTGGGAAGTTGTTCCATGTCCTGATGAAGAGAAGGATATTGACCAGAGGGGAAGATATTTGGTTTAAATTTGCAGACCAGCCAATGCGTTTTTCGTTGAGAGAGTATTTTCTCACAACATGATTACCTTGTGAGGCAGAGGAAAAAAGCGCAATGACTCAAGTCAAGCAGAAATACCCAACCAAACCGTATCTGTGGATGTTGGGAAAAGAGGATAAGTACACAGTGAAGGCTTGCTGAGGCTTCTGTCACAGAAAAAGGAAAATATGTCAGATATTGAAAAAATATCTCTAGGAGCAGTTATCTTAGTTGAGGGAATAGTGATTGCTGAAAATCCAACTAAAAAAATCCCTCGAGAAAGGTTACAGTGTGCATTGAACTTTGATACTTACTCTTCTTATCCTTGGGGAAGGAAGGGGTATGAAGTTCTCTAAGCTAGTGTGCGCAGGATGAACACATAAACTTGGTCAAAAGGTCAGTATGAAGTAAAAGGATTTGCCATGGTAATCACCTTGTGGGCTGTGTCTGCTATACCACACCTAGGTCACACATTTTCCCAACAATGTGACACAACCTCCTCTACGGATCCCTGGTGCCTGCAATGGAAGTTGACTCGGGCTCCACGAATAACTGAAGTTGTAGGAGTTGAGAGGATGAAAAACGTGAGTGGTTTTTGGTTTTCTGATTTGTTTAAAAGCCTTTATAAAACGAATGGTTTCTGGTTTTCTAATTTGTTTAAAAGCCCTTATAAATGGTTTCGGGTTTATATGTGCCTTTGTTCTATTTTCGCAGGTTTTGGTCAAACCTATAGTTGGAGACCCAAATGAATACATACATTTGGTTCCGCCAACAAATCCTGATGACAAAGACTTTGAAGGGGTTATTGAACTCGTAAAGCAAGGATATCGAATGAAGAGAAACGACTGGCTCCAAAAATGGGTAGATGTATTTGTTGCATCAGAAGAAATTGGAAATCTGCATAGCAAAAACAATCAGCCAAACAATCCGGCTTCTCCTCCACCTCCTCTCTCTAACAGCCAAAAAATTGACATGCTACTAAAGATAGTTGGAGGTTTGAAGAAACACGTGGAGATAATCAAGAAAGCCTTGGGTGTTAACACAAAAGGGATGTCAAAGAAGAGGAGGTAAGTGAAAGAAAGCAATTAAGTACAAATATTTGAATTTTTGATTGATTCCCTTGATTCTTGGGATTATTATTGATAATTTTGTATCATTCATTCTTTTGCAGGCACAGAAAGATCACGATCATAATGGCTTTAGTGATGGTGGAAAGAGTGAAGATCCAGGAGATGGTGAAAAGACTGTAGATTCTGGAGATGGCAAAGAAGAGGAAGTAAGTGAAAGAAAGCAATTAAGTGATTCACATGAGGGTGAAGAAACATATACAGAGGAAATTCGTCCTGAATGGCTTACAGATTATAGCTACGGTGGAGATGATGAAAATACACAAAATAATGGTGATGCAACTGAAACCGTGCTTATAGAAGTTGAAGGAGGTAGCTTTGAAAAAGGAAAAGCACATGTACATGCTTAAAAAAGAGTAGTTTGTAAAAATCAATGTTATATGTTTTTGAGTATAATTGGAAAATAATCTATGTCTATATACTTATATAGGAAGCATCGCCTAGTACACATTTTTCTACTCCAGATTTCAATCTTCTTACACAGAAAAATCGTGAAAACAAGATAGATGAATTGAGGAGAAATGAGAGCAGCGGAAAAGGAAAAGAAGTGGGTGAGACAAACAATGAAAAAGTAATTTACAAGGCTTTATAAATTAAGAAAAGATATGTAGTGTCTTATTTGAAAATTGCTAACCAACTTGTTTTAATCAGATTTTTGTTGAAGATGTAACAAATCCTCAAGTGGGTGCATCAGGTTCTATGAAACATAAGAAAAGAGCTGCACAAAAAAAAAGCAATGAGGTTAAACTTTTTTGGCTTATTATTTACAAGGCTTTATAAAGAAAACATATGTAAACCAATGCTAGGCGTTTGATATGATCAGGTTATTAATGAAGAAGTGTCAAACCCTCAAATTTCTCAAGTGGGTGCATCTCAAAGTTCAATGAAAAGGAAAAAGATACTCAATGAGGTTAAGATCCGCTACTTTTTGCATTTTCGAATCCTTTTTAAAAATGATTTTTATTAGTTATCATATAAAAAGCTTGCAAAAACATTTGTTTTTTTGGTGGCTCTTAGAGAGATGAAGAAGCCGAGCCAGTGACTATGAAGAAGAAGCATAGACAAAAAGCAAAAGCTAATGCAATTGGAGTTGTGGCAAGAAGAAGTGAGAGAGTACTCATTCCTTCAATCCATACTCAGTCGCCTTACACAGGGGAAAAGAAAAAACATCCCATATTTCATCCATTTGGACCTGTTGATAAACTTCGAATGGAAAAACTGACTGAATGGAGAAAGTAAAAAAAAACAAGTAAGTTTCCACTGATAAAAATATGTGCTATATGATGCAATTGTATTGATAAAACAATATGTTTTCATGTAGGCAATTGCTAATTTCTGGCCATACAATAGATGCAAAGTGGTTCACAAGTCTAGAGACACCAGGAAGGACCGTTTCAAGCATGGTAAGAGTTTTTTAAAAACTTTGTATTTTTGTGTGCCTTACTAAGGAACAATTATTGGTTATTAATTATCTATTTGTTACATCATGTTGAAGCATGTTTGAAGTTATTGAAGATGCATAAGAAACAAAATTCACACCTCTTTCTCAACAAGAGAACTTTGATACTTGGAGAGTCTTTCTTGAAAGCTTTAGACGATTCATACCTCAAGTTTTTATCGGACAATGATGGTTTCCAATTTGGAAGCGAGGTTGACTTTGTAGGGAAAAACGTCGAGCTCCTCTATGCACCTTTGCATTTAAAGGAAAAATTATGGGTTGCACTGGTGATCAACATGGAGAAGAGGAGAATTACAATATTGGACACTGCATCATCAAAGATTAAAGAAGAAGTGGTTGTTTCGCATGTCCAAGCGTATAGAAACGTAATGCCTTACGTTCTTCGACATGTTATCGACGAAAACACCACATATTTCACACCCTTCAAAATTACCAGGGAGTGTGAAGAACTGCCACATGTAAAATCTTGTTTGAACCAGTAAAATATTTAAACTTTAAGATGAAAGTGTGTATTGACAAGATTTTCTTGAATCAGGTTACTAAACTCGAAGATACGGCCATTTACATGCTGAAAATCATTGAGTGTCATGCCATGCGCATTCAAGACTTGACCAAGCTGTCCTTTGGAAATATTGGATATATAAGGAAGAAGCTAGCTTGTGATATATTTGCAGAGTTATCAGATCCATAATCTGACCTCCACGTAAATGACTCTGTGGTGCAATTGCTCATTGTGTATTCAATAAAATTCCACTAAACCATCCCAATTTTTGCTGTTTTCATTTTGCAAGGAACAAGCAATAAGGATGGAGCTGTGAAAAAATTGGTAGTGCTTTCTTTTTAACTTTTCAATAAGTATGAACATCTTTGTCTGTTAGTTAAGACTTTTGGTTTAGTTTATTTTGTATAATCCTCTTCTATTATTTTGTAAACAATGGTATTTTGTATTAAAAACACATGAAGTTTGTTGTTTGTTGTTCTTATCAGGTTTACAAGGTTTTATAAATTACAAAGTAAATTGTTTGGAAATGGTTTTAAAAGGATTTATATGGTTTTATAACTAGCATATAAAACCATATAAATTCAATTAAAATACCCAAATATCCAATAATGTAGTTTCGGCCGAGTG
>PKML01012784.1:272876-301197 GCA_002933935.1 Eutrema yunnanense | reverse complement strand
ATATATATACTATATATAGATTCATGTATATAATACATATATATATATGTTGGTATCATCTACAATAATTTGCTGGTGAAGGACGTGATCTTAACATTCCGCCTAAATTATTCAACATTCGTATATAACTATATATATTTGGTTCGGTTCGGTTCAGGTTATTCGGGTTTTAGAAAATAGGTCCATTCGGGAATAAAATTTATGTCAGTTCGGTTTACTATAATTCGGCTTCGGTTCAAGTCCAGTTCCGTTTTGGACAAATAAAAATAATTAATTAAATTAAGTAATATTTTAAATTTTTAGTATATTTTAACTATATTTTATATATTTAATTAAAATTTTTTTTTTTAAACTTTGGTTAGATCAGTTAATTCCATTAGGTTTTATATAATCCGGGTTCGGTTCGGGATCAGGTAATTTAGTATAGAAATTTCTCTTCCACTCGAATTATTTTAGAATTTGGTTCGGGTTCGAGAAATTCGGTTCGGGTTCGAGAATTTTGGTGGTTCGGTAATTTAGCCCACTTCTAAAATTTACAAGAATTCATTACCTATTAAATTCTTTTGCATTCTTTTAAAATCTAGTCAATATAATTACATTAGAAACCCACCAAAACTTTTTGAATTCTATTAACTACTTGAAACAGATTACAATTGAATTCTTTAAGATTCTATTACATTCTTAGATCCAATACCACCCCCTTAGTATTTTGATTCATTTTTGATTCCCTACAATAAATAAAAACCTCTCCAGCCACTTCAATCTGATCTAGGGTTTCCGCTCAGGTTCGTCCTTCTCACCATCTCCCTCTTGCCTTCTTCTCTGCTTCAATTGCTTTCTTCATTTTCTGGGTATTGAATCATGTCGTTAAATGCTTCTTGTCTAATTGAATTTGCTTATTTGTTTTTTGTTGGTTGATTACCGCTCCCATGATTTGAAGCTTTGTTCTGATCTTCTGAGCTACGCTCACTGCAATTACTTTTAAAACTGATTTGCTTCTCTGGGTTTAGTAGGTTTTGTGGAAAGGATCTCTCTTTGAGTAATGGCTCCAGCTGAAGGTACGAATTTTCCATTGATAATGATATCTCATCTGCTTGTGAATATCATTGGTCTGTAGGTTTCCACATTATCTTATAGTTTATGCTCTTCTCTCTTGCATGTAATTACTTTGTTGATAATTTTGTTCTCATCAAAAACGTTACTATCTTGCCTTAAATACTTTTCTGAATCGCATGGTACAGTTAGATTCTTGCCGACTCTATGTCTCTGGTTTAACTTTGATCTGCCAATGAACAAAGTTTTCTTAGATGAGATCAATCCTTGTTTTTGAGCCTATTGTTAACGAAACTGCATTTGAGCAAATTCACTGTAATTTTCTGCCCTTCAGATCTTAGACTTCACTACTCGCTCGTGGAAGATCCGATCATCAATCGATTTATTCGTTTTTCGGTAAAGATTCTTTCATCTTCGCTTCTGGAATTCGGAAATCTCTACCGGAAAACCTTTGTTATATCAGTGGAAACCGTAGACTTGGATATTGATTTTGGGTTTCAGAGTATAGTGTTTTCTGATTCATTTTCTTGTGTATTTCTGATTTGGATGAATTCTGGATGAAGAAGAAAAGATCATTATAACTCTCAATTGTCAGAATTAGGGATTTGGATATGAGAACCCAACTTCCCTGTATGATCGATTATTCAACCTTTTTGTTTTGTTTTGCTTTTGAATGATTCAATGCCTTGCTAAGATTGTTATAATATTGTTTTTTACTTCAGGGATCTTGAACTTCAACAACAAAGCAATGAGCTTTGTTTTTTGAGAGAATTGATGTTATCTCTGGCATTCAATCTAAAGATGTTTGGTGGAAAAAGTTACATACTCAGAGGGAGTGTGTCACTTGCCTTAGTTATCCTCATCCTTTTGATGATTACACTCCTGGTTTCTGAGAAAAACCCGCTTCGTACTTCTCTGTTTGAAGTAAAACGTCAGTTTTCAGCGTCTTCTTCAGGTATTTTTATGCTTTTCCCATTTTTTAATATTCAGTTTTTGGTTATGTCTTTTGCAATTCAGTAAGCTAATGATCCAAATTTTTCAACTCTCATTATCTCAAGGAATTATAGTCTGTTTTTGTGATACATTTTGGTTTCCCATTCAGTTTGTAACTTTGCAAAGGGGAAATGGGTCGAAGACCGGAAGCGACCATTGTATTCTGGTTTTGAATGTAAACAGTGGTTATCAACCATGTGGGCATGTAGAATAATGGGCAGACCCGATTTCTCATTTGAGGGTTACCGGTGGCAGCCAGAAGGTTGCAACATGCCACAGTTTGACAGATTCACCTTCTTGAGAAGGTATGGGTGGAAGTTTTCTCCAATTTTGGTCTAGATTTTTTCGCCGTCAATTTAGTAAAAATATCTGCCTCTTTATTGAACTTGGAACTCCCAACATCCTGCAAGTGATTTTCGATAATGATGTTCTTGAACCATCTTTTACTATCAGTCGGCCTTCTTATGTAATATGACGTATATAGATTGTTGTTTTGGTGTGAATTTGTCGTAGTGGAGCAAGTTGTTAAACGTCTCTCAAATTGCTTACTGCAACTTTGCTTATTTTTTTTTAGAATGCAGAACAAGACTATAGCATTTGTAGGAGACTCGTTGGGACGGCAACAGTTTCAATCCCTGATGTGTATGGTCACTGGTGGTGAAGAGATCCCAGAGGTTCAAAACGTGGGATGGGAATACGGTCTGGTGAAAGCCAAAAGAGCTCTCCGTCCTGATGGTTGGGCTTATCGGTTCCCGACCACAAATACAACGATCTTGTATTATTGGTCAGCTAGTTTATCAGATTTGGTACCAATGAAAAACACTGATCCACCTCGTGTAACTGCAATGCATCTGGACCGTCCACCAGCGTTCATGAGAAACTACCTTCACCGTTTCGATGTATTGGTTCTAAACACCGGTCACCATTGGAACAGAGGCAAGATCGAAGGAAATCATTGGGTGATGCATGTAAATGGAACACGGGTCAAAGGAGAATATCTCAAGGATATCAGAGACGCTAAAGATTTTACAATACACAGTGTTGTGAAGTGGCTTGATGCACAGCTTCCATTGCATCCGCGGTTGAAAGCTTTCTTTAGAACGATATCTCCGAGGCATTTTAGAAATGGAAATTGGAATACAGGTGGAAACTGTAACAACACGGTCCCTTTGTCTAGAGGAAGCGAAATAACAGGCGATGATGGATCGATTGATACAACGGTGGAGAGTGCTGTGAATGGAACAAGGATCAAGATTCTTGACATAACTGCACTTTCTGAGCTAAGAGATGAAGCTCATATCTCAGGGTCGAAACTAAAACCCAGAAAATCGAAAAAGGCGAGAATTGTGACTTCGACTCCAATGGTCAATGATTGCTTGCATTGGTGCTTACCCGGGATCCCAGATACTTGGAATGAACTTTTCGTTGCCCAGATTTAACACCATCACACACTCCAAAGATAGATAGTTCAATGGAAGTTGATTCTTTGTTATAGAAAGGTTTTGTTTTTTTGTTTTACATTCTTTCCGGGAGAAAAACAAATGCTCCGGTTGAGTTAGTTTGTCTTTCAAATAGGGTTATTAGAAAGTTTTTCCTTAGTGGTAATGGAACTTGTTCTACAGTCAGCATTTGCGGTTTTTTGCGATTCGCGTTTGATAAGTCTGCATTGAACTTAAGACATGGTTTAGATCATGGGTTTTTTGAATAATTCCGTTAAAATTATTTACGCAATTTATTTAGATTATAAATTGCTTTTTTTTGTCATTGCATTTAATTGCATTTAGTTAAAATTTTAATTTAATTAATGATTGCATTTTATCCATATATGTTTAAAGTGCTAGTTTCTGTTTGAACTTCTTTTAATTTTAGTATACTTGTTTGGATTTGTTTCTATGTGAATCGACAAAAAAAACGTTCGAGGTGACTATGTATGGTGAGTCGACATCTCATAGTGGGAATGGTCTTCCATCTATGACTTTGTCTGCTATGTGGATTGGAATTTTGATGTTTATCTGAATGTCCATATCCTATATACCGGTTTGCGGTGGAGGTGTCATTGGTTTCGAGTCTAGTGAGTCGACACACCAAATTCAATTTGGTAGTTGTCTACCATATGTGATTGTGCCAAATCCTGATTTTTATTTGCTGTAAGCGCATGACTAATGCTAGAATAGTTCGATGGAACTTGATTCATAATATGGTTATCTCTCAGACCATGCTAAAACTAGATAAGTAACTCAAGGAGAATATCTTATGTGTTTCCCTTGAGAATACTAATATGGGAACTCTATTATGTGTTGAATCTTGTACCAATGAGAACTTTTTATGCAAAAAGTGGATAATCTGCATAATCAAACTGTTGTATAAGTCTACAGTGAGTTGAATTCTTCTCTGGAATTTTGAGTTTCCTTAATAAGAAGTGCAAGTCTAAGAACACATGTTCTAAGAAATTCGCAGTGACGAAATTTCTGATTGCTGATGCATAAGATAATGGCTGAAGGGATGTCAATTTCTTTGACATACCGGCTTTGCTGTTTAATTGAGAAATTTCCATTATCTTGTAAAGATTTCAAGAATTATCTTTTACATAAGTGAAAGACTTGATTCTCAGACAACATATTGAATCTACAAACCGTAAAACATAAGGTGTTTACATTTGTGATCATAATGCGAAAGTGGTTGGGCACAAAAACAGGGGAAACATAAGGTTCATTTGAAAGCCTCCACTAGCTTCAAAAAGCAACATGCTTAAAAGAAGTTCAATGGAAAATGTGACATAAAAAGTCACAATGCTGACACATGTCATAGCAAAATTGACCACGCAGAGACAATGGGATATCCCATACCAATCTGAAATTAACACTCGTAGTGTAGTTTCATAAGTCAATATGGTTGGAATAAACCAAATTGAATGGTGGCATTACGCTACTACCACAATGATATCTATTGTGATAGATATGTGTACTTGCTAAGAAGCAAAAATATGAAAATAGTAATACGTAATAAAAGTGACGAGTTTGATGAGAATGCCCGCAAATAAAAGTGAAATTGAATAACCTAAAGTTTAACTTGCCTAAACCTATGTCTAATAGAATCTCCAATATGTCAATATCATAATCTCAAACCCATCTCATACCCAACTTTGATGACTTTTGATTTTAATCGTAACCATGAGAGTAAAATTGCCCGTCTGATAACCAAAGTTGGCTTGATGGATTTATAGGTTATTGGTTCATGTATTTTAATGGATTTAAAAATCTAAACCAAATTCAGTGTTATTGATTTTATGATTTTAAAATTAATGTTTAAATTCAGTGTTATTGATTCAATGATTTCAAATCCATCCATGTTCAAATCTTAGTGTTATTGGTTCTATGATTTATAAATTCAAATCACGTGTTATTCAATCTACAAATTTACTTATGGATTTGATTTTAAAATGAATTTTAGTGTATTTGGATGGATTTCCAAGTTAAAATACCAAATAACGTAAATAACAATGGAACAAGAATAATTTAGTCTTTTATATCTCCTATATATTAATTGAGAATGACTGGTTAAAAAAAACATTGGTTTTATATGTGATTTATAATTGTGTCATGATGATGTGTCGTTACCATAAAGCATCTCATGATATTTTTGAAAAAAAGTTTCACTTACTAGAATAATTACACTCATGCAATTCCCGTTAAACTCATGAACATAGCTACAACTTTGATTTGTATCAATGTTTTTAAGGTTTTGATTGTTTGAAAGTTAAATATTTACGTATGCATTCGCATATTTACATTTTAAAATATTGTGTTGTCCTAAATCATTTACGTTTTTAGTTTTAGAAAATGATTAAAACATTGAATATTATAGTTCCGTAAGAATTAAAAAAAAAAAAAAAAACTAAACGTTTTATATTATTATATTATATAAACGTAGATATAAGGTCAAATACGAACTCAGTCAAGTCCATAATTAGCTATATTATATATGTTTTTTGGTTAAATAAGAATGGTACAACTAGTTCAGGCCTCTTCTTAATATATTAAATGATTTTCGTAGAGACATGCATCTATAGCAATGACGAAAAAGAAAGAAAAAGATATATATTGCATCGACGTCGACGTATAGGTTACAATTATTGACCAAAGAACATCATCTATAGCGACTGCGTCCTTCAATTCTCAAGAAAATCCAACGTTCTATTAAATCACATTTTGCTAATTCAGGTTGATGCTAATTCAACCGGTTCGGTTTCGGTTGGGTTCTTCGGTTCTGGGTATTTTGCCCATATCTACTTCATGGATCGGTGTATTATCGGTATATATGTGATAGTAGGATTTTTATTAGTCAATTACTCAAATCCCACTCATGTTATTGTAGTATTTGAGATATCGAACCACGGAGGTTAAGATTGAAGCACTAGGAATACATGAATCTTCCTAAGCTAGAGCAAATGTTTTTGGATTTTATATTTATGGGAAAAAAACAAATGCAAAAAAGAAAACAAAAGATAGAAGTGTTGGAAAATAATTTAACTATCAAGAAGATGATCAATGAACAAACAATGATGATAAAGATTGAATTAAACGCTATCCTAGAACATGGAATTCACAATTATGACTAATCCACTCTCGTTGCACTAATCACTTTGTTAATCACCAAATCAAGATCAAACTCTCGTTTGTGATAATATGATTAACAAGCTTTATACCTCCAATTCCACTTAGTTCACTAATCACCCTAGACATCAACTCTCATTGGCTAGGCATGAAAAGCTCACAAAAAGTTTGGTTCAAGCATTTCATCGAACACCTATCGGGCGTGAAATGCTTAAGCTCTAGTTTTGATCTTTCAATCCAAAACTAGCTTTAAGGTCAACCTAAGTGAATGACCTAACAAGAATCAACCTAAATCATCATCATCTAACCATCAAGACAATTGACTAACGATGCCTAAACATTCAATGCACATTTATTCTTATGACATGGAACACTTTCAAGTAGATTAGTTCACTTCCATGACACTAATTAATCATTGTATGAATCATCTAAAGTCAGCATCCACCGATCACTTAGATAATCCATAGTTTACCACAAGTCCATTTTAGTCAACAATTCATCTTAAAGTCAGCATCCACCAATCACTTAGAATGAAAAGCATGCTTAGAAGTTTTCTAGACATTTCATCGAACACCTTGTGTGCATGAAATGTCTAAGTTCTATAAAATGAGTTTTCAATTCAATCCTAGCATTAAGATCCTTCCTAACATGAGAACAAATGTTTATCTAGTCCTAAGCATCAACAATCAACCATCAAACCATCTAAATCAAGCTAAATCTAAGATCCAACAAAAATGGGCCTAAGGCCTAAACATGAAGAACAAGGAAGAACACAAGGGAAAAAAAACCATAAAGATAGAGAACAAAGATTAAATAAACATAATATAAAGATAGGTTGAAGAATCATTCACTAGAGTGGCATGAATGATGAAGATTCATCCAAAATCATCATTAAAAGAGTTTGGGATAAAACCCAACTCTAGAAAGAAGAAAACTTAACATGAAAATTAGGTTTTTAGGGTTTTATAGAGAAAGAGGGCGGACCGGGTCGACCCGGGATAAACCGGGTACCGATCCGGTCGAAATGGGTCAAATCCGGTCTTGTGTAGAACCTTCGCTAAAACCGTGATATCTCCTAGGATACATGTCCGAATGGCCTCAAACCACCTCCTGTAGACAGCTAATACACATGGCTACAACTTTTGTGAAGGCCATCGAGGCTAAATTGATTTAGGTGTTTTCACCAAGTCAATTAATAACTAAAGTGCACACTACTGCAATCATAACAGTATATCGATGTAGTACTTTAGGATCGAATCCACAGAGACCAAGTGTAACGCTACGAGAATGTAGAAGGAAAATAAATCTAAGACGAATGATATTTGCTTGTGGTTTGTAACTTCTAAAACTAAGAATGCAGATAAAACGATGTAAGTTTGATGGAGAAAACGCTAGGCCTTTAGGTAATTCGCAGGAAACTCAGATTCACTAAAC
This sequence comes from Eutrema yunnanense, assembly GCA_002933935.1. Lineage (NCBI taxonomy): Eukaryota > Viridiplantae > Streptophyta > Magnoliopsida > Brassicales > Brassicaceae > Eutrema > Eutrema yunnanense. Next base: position 293,104 of record PKML01012784.1, on the reverse strand, counting down.
AGATTATCGATTAGAGAGATAATTAAGACCTGTTCTCGAACTCAAACATGAATGTCTAGCTAGCCCACTGTCGTGGTACTACCTACTATGCCTAATAACCTAAGAATCTAAACTGTCGTTTGACCTTAGAGTTCTAGGCAAGCATTAATGTTCAGGTTTGATAAGTTCACAAACTGCCTTAGCATCAGCTTTCGTTGGCTAAGGACAATTTGCTCATCTAAGTTCTTTCAGGAAATCTAAAGCATTTTTGATGAATAGATTAATCCTAAGATCATAAACTAGGTGATCAATCTAGTTTAAGCCTTAAACTCAACAATAGATGAAGAACTCTATGTAATTCCATAATCTAACAGATCCGTTTCAGTGATTCATGGAGAATCCCTTGAAACCCTAAAAACCTAACAAGGTGATTACTCAGACATGGTTGCAGAGAAAACACTGAGAGATGAAAAGGAATTCATAATCAAATAGAAATAAATCCAAAAGGGTTCAGAAATCTTCTCCGGTATGAAGTACAGATTCGTCTCCCTCAAATCTCCTAGGAACGAGTCCAGAAGTTCTCTGATGAAAATAAAATAAAGCTTAACCTAAAAAAGTGGCTAAAAAATAAGTATAAACAGGTCTAGATTCGTTCTCCACGAATCCCTAGGTAAAACCGGGTCAAAATAAGTGAAAACCGAAATTTTCTTTTATTTTTCGCGTCACTAAACCAGTCGGTTTATGTTGGACCGTCTTCACGAAAACTGGCGTAACTTTTGATCGCACCGTTGGAATGACCTCAAACCACTTCCAAATGAAAGCTGATCCATTGCTCTATCTTTTATCAAAATTTGAGCTCGATCCATCGGTGATAGTCCTTCAACAAATGCCAAACTTCTGACGGCTCTGTATGATTCTGCATCTTCATATGCTCATTTTCACCCAAAACAGCTCATTTTCTCACAAAGTCACCTAAAACCTGAAAGGACTCGATAAAGGACTAAAAGACTCTAAAAAGACACTTTGACTCAATAAAAGAAACAAAAACAAATGTTAGAAACCGGTAAAAACACAGTTTATCATAAATCCGATTGGAGACCATTCTTCCAGCCAAGTCTTTCAGGCATATCGGGTGGCTTCGTTCAGACGGACATACTCTCAGTAAAGTGGCCATATCTAACGAACCACGTATCCGAATGACCCGAAACCACCTCCTGTAGTCAGCTAACGCACTTGGATACAACTTTCATGAAGTCTTCAGATTAAACTGGGTACGGTAAGGTCTTCATTTGGCTTGGGTCTTCAACAGGTCCCATCGGTCGGCCACAGCCCGATGCCACGCACCGATGCACTCTCAGATTTCGCAGAACTTCCATCGGTCGGTGGCATCGGTGTCTGGCTCACCGATGCCATTCTTGTCATCGATTGTGAGCTTCCCATCGGTCGGCATCGGACCGATGCCACGCACCAATGCATTCTCGGATTCGTTCTACATCGGCCAGGCAGACACGCTAAAGAAAAACAAACACAACTTCGAGGTCCCTTGTCCGAATGACATGAATCCAATTCCTGTGTTTAGAGGACTCATCGGGCTACATCTCTCATGAAGACTCCAAGAGCTGTATCAAATCGGATCGCCTTCGTCTGATCGGTTCTTTGAGACGTTCCGGATGGTTCCTCTCTAGTCTTTAGGCACCAAATCTCCAAACGCCACCAAGTGTCTCCAAACACCTATAAAACTCCTCAAAGACATGCAAAAGACTCACTAGGACCTAATGCAGCTCCTAATACTCTAAATGGGACAAAACAAGTATGAAATGCCATGAAGATTCAAGTAAATGATCTAAAACCTACATGATATGCATGCTTAAACTATGCAAATTATGGACACATCAATATGTAACGTAAGAGTTTTTTTTTTTTTGTTGAGAAAGTAACCTAAGAGATTTTTTTTTTTTTTTTGCCAAAAATAACGTAAGAGTTTATAGAGAGAGTTCTAAGATTTTGAAATTTACTTGTATTTTGAATACGGATTGATTTTTTTTTGTATAAGTTAATGGTTTAAATATGGTGATGATTGGTATGTGAGATAAATAGTTGAATGATGAAATGTCATAAAACACTATAACTGGACATATATTATTTTGCTAATAATCATGAATTAACTAACGTAAGAAATTTGTTTTAATAAATGGGATTTTCTTTTGTTTTGTTAAAAGTATGGTGATTTTGGTGAATATGAATGGTTGACTAAAAAGTTAGGTAAATCTATGATATAATAAGAGATAATAAGAGAGTTTTCTCTCATTTTAAACTGTCCACATCAGCACTAAACTATTTTAAAAAAATTATTAATTAAAAACTGTGTTATATTATTGTCTCACATAATCCAAAGTTAATTTCCCAAAAGAATTAAAAACACCAAAGATGGGGATATCTTCAATACTAAAATTTAATGATCAATTAGTATAGGTACATTAAGGCAAATTAACTTGGACTTTATGGAGTTCAAAGGGCTACTACTACCACCATTCTACTATTTCAACAAAATTACCGGTAAGTCTTAAAACCACAACACACGTTACAATAATCAACCAAAAAAAACCTGCAATGGATCCAAAAAAAAAAAAAACAAGCCGCATAGAAGCACTCCCACAAGACCTTTTTGGAGTCATCATAACAAAAATTGGTGCTACCTCAACAGTGGATTTCCATAATTTCATCGTATCATGCAAGAAAATAGCTGCTTCAGCCGATAATAGATGCGTCGGAAAATGGAGATTCTTCACCGAAGACTCTACCCCAAAAACCCTAGCAAACAATTTCTACGAATCCATCATAACGTCAAATCATACCTGAAATACTTAATAAAATCAAGTTATTGAATCAGAAAGACAACAGAATGATCAATATCTTCTTCGTTTTGAAGCCGATTTAGAAGTATCCTAGACAGAAAAAAAACTACATAATCGAGTTGAGACCTCAATTTCGGATATCAATTCCGATAGAGAATGATGATAGATTCAAAGGAATCCGATACAAGAGATTATGAGAAACCCTGTGGTCGAAAGTGGAGTTGAGTTTTCTGAATATTCCAGAAGATTAAAGTATCTTGTGGGTGTTCTCGAAAACAACTGATTAGTTTAGTTTAATTATAAATAAATATTAATTATTAGGAGAAAAGAGACGTCAGTTTATCAAACTCATGCTCAACCGCGTCTTACTTCTATTTTTCAAGTCGGTTTATCAAACGAGGTTAGAAAAAAACGTCTTCTAACGGATATCTTATTGTGACATTAGAAAATAATTCCTAAAAAATAGCATATAAAAAAAATTTAAAAATATGAATGTAAATATGTAAAATAAATATAAAAATATAATTAAAATCACACAGTAGTGAAATACAAAATATAAACACATAAAAAAAAGAACAATATTTCAACATAAGTTAATAACATTAGTAAGAGAAACCCGTTACTATATACAAACAATAATAAGGAGAAAAAAAAGAAAACACACATACACATAATGCAATTTTAAACATAAACCGAATATTAAACTAAATTTTGAAATTAAAAAAAAAAATTCCAAATATATTACATAAAAACAAATATAAAACATGAATGTAAATAAGACCCGCGCTTCGCGCGGGGGTCAATCCCTAGTAATTGAAATTAGGTGGTTATGAGAGAGAAATAAATTTTATCACACATTTATCTTTCAATTTTATGTTAATTATGAAAATGATGTCATCACAAAATATTATTTTCTGAAGTTGGGTTGATCCAGTTAACGCAGTTAACGCAGTTATCGTCAATTATCAATAATATTTGACATGTTATCATGGTTATCAGTTAATCATCGATATCATGGTTATCAATCGTTAATCTGATATCATGGTTATCGATATCATGTTTATCAGTTATCGATATCATGGTAATCATCGATATTCTGGTTATCGATGTCATGGTTATCAGTTCTTAGTATCGATGATATCATGGTTATCATAATACCATGGTTATCAGCTAATCATCAATATTATTGTTATCAGTCCTTAGAGCTATCATTATCCCTATATACTTATAAGAGTAATCATTATCTTCATCGTCACTTTTTCTGAGTGTGTATACTCTTATACGTATATAGGGGATAGAGTTTTACTAATTCATGACTTTCCAGTAGTTTAAAAGTCGTTGTTGATTCCGTAGGGTTGTACGTGGTTCATGGATCGGTGTATTATCGTGAATTAACTAATGTCATAAACACTATAACTGGACTATTGTATTATTTTGCCAATAATCATGAATTAACTGATGTAAGGAATTTGTTTTAATAAATGGAATTTTCTTTTGTTTTAGTTATAAGTATATGTGGGATAGAGTTTTACTAGTTGTATGAATATTGTATCTTTAACATGTGTAAACTACAGAGTATACATCATACAACAAGATTGTTTTTCACAAAAGTGAAAACATGAAAATTTAATAAATGATGTATAGTATTAAAAAACAGTGAATCACAAAACGTCAGAAAAAAAAAACAAGGACAAAGAGATTGATCAAGTATTCAAGTATAACATTTTTAAAAGATCAACACCACTTTTAATAGCTTTTTGTTTTTAACCTCCGACAACAGTATTAATTACTTTTCTTAAATCTAGATATATTATTTATGTGTTGCTTTAAAAAATCGAAGATTTAAATTCATTAAAAAACAACATGTTAGTCATTAACTACACAAGGGTAACGATAAATTTGTGAGTATAGTGAGCAAGAATGGCAAGTAAATATTATAAAATGACTAAGCAGCTAAGTTGGTTTCTTTGCAAGTAAGAGAGAAAAGCTCACAGTTTTGTGTAGAGAAAACATGGAGATGATTGGAGAGAAACTACGTTCTAAGAGAGTAAGAAAAGAGTGGGGTATTATAAGTGGGATGTGACACTTCTATTCGGGAGATTAGTCTGAGTCTGTTTGGGATTATGATTACTTCCGGTGGTCGAAAGACATTATTAAAAAAAGAAAAAGAAAAAGAAAAAAGAAACCTAGAAGTTATAAACTTCCGGATATCCCTGAAATTTTGGGATTTAAAACCAATTTTAAGGTTTTATTTTTTTTGGGGCCAAATTTTTTAAAAAATATATATTTGGGGGCCAAGATCAATGTTTCATTTGGCATTGCTCATAGCCGGCCCTGTATATATTGCTTCCAAAAAGATTGTTAAATTATTTTTTAAAAATTGTTTAATGTGTTTATGCTAGTTTTGAAAACACTTTATCAATTTCAATATAAGCTTCATTTTCAGTTTCAATTAGTATGTTTCAAATAATGTATTTTGAAAATTTAATGTTATTTTTAGTTAAAATACATAAAAACAAAATTTAGTTAAAATTAACAAAAACCAACAAATTAAAATTTTAATATTCAATTTGTTTCTTAATTTACGTACAAATTGTCAAAGCAACACTTAAAGGTAAGAAATCGTAGATCATTTAAGGTAGGTTAGTAAAACTGATGCCTAATATATGTAATCATACGTTGACTAGTGAGCATCTCTTGGAAATAAAATAATTTACTGCACACGACCTGGTCAGCAGAAGAACTTGCCCGCTTTACGTACTTTCAAAACTATTTTTTACTAATTTTCTTACGTATACCTTTTAATAATTATTATGTTATTTAAACCACTAAACATCATGTTTCGATTTTTTTTTTAATAAATATATTTTGTTAATAATCCCAAAAGGTTATAACTTATAAGAAGTGATGCGGTATAAAATATATTGGATAAAAGTGGTAACTAAAAAGTTATTGCAGGCATATATATCACAATAGCTTATGGTTCTAAACATAATTGATAACACAATCGTATTCATTACCATCGGACGTGTCAGTATTAAGGTCAATATCATCATGCTTTTTTTTTTTTTTTTGTAACCGATTACAAATTAAATATATTTGAATTAATAACACTTAAATTTATTTTTATTTCTCATTTCATATTTATATATTACAAATAAAAATATCTCACACATGATGCGGATTTAGAATCTAGTTTCAATTAAACCAAACGAGAGAACAAAAAGGTACAAGAATATCATCATGCTTTTTTAGTTCTTGTACCTTCCTCCGTTACGACGGAGAGATCAATTTCCTCCCTTTGGGAGATATCGTTTTCACCTTCCTCCTCTTTCGAGGAGAGAATCTTATCTCCACTTTCCCTTTCGATGAGAGGTGTTTCTTTCTCGGCCTTAAAACCGAAGAAATTTTCAAACTCGCTAATCGGCTTGTCATCTTGTGTAGAGGTCTGTACGGGGCCAGAAGATGCAACGGGAATCATTTCGATGAGACCCGACGGTATAAGCAGTTTTTCAACGTCACAAGTTAAAGTGACTATTTCTGAGCTTTCTGGTTTTGCCAGTATTATGCTCCAACATTCCGGTTTTGCCGTGAATCTTATATCGACGCATTCGAGCTTTGACTCAAATTCGCTGTCAACCTTTTTTAAGGATGTATCTGCTTTATCTTATATTGCTTTTAAGTTGTATTGTAGCTATCATAGAAGATGGTTAATTCCCTCTTTTGTTATCGTTGGATGTTCGCAAAGATTGAATGAATGAAAAAAAGAACGGTTGCACAAAAAAATAAAATAAATAAATTTGTAGTAAATATTCTAAATGAATGATATTTTTTTGTTTCTTCTCCAACATTATCATAGGAAACTCGAACCTAAATTTGGATATAGAAAAGAAGAAGACTGAATAAACAGAATTAAAACTTAAATCATCATTTGATATGTGTGTATAAAAATCCTAAATCCCAAAAATGAAATGAAGAAGCTAAAAACGACTTAAATCATCATTTAATTTAACCAAGTCGTTTTGGGCTGGTGATAAGGGATGTCTATATGGGCTCCCCCATCCGGCTTCGAGTCGCCTTGGCCACCCAATCCACGAAGATTTGTAACTGCGCAAAAAAAAAAAAAGCCTCGGATTACCTCTAGATTAAAAAAAAAAAAAAAAGAAGCTAAAAACGTGAGAGAAGTAAATTTAAATATTTGACATTGCAATAAAAGAGAAATTGGTTTCAACGCGTTTCTATAAGAAATCAATTTGGTTAATTCATGCTTTGCCCCAATCTCTCTCTAAGGAAGAACACAAATAAAAAAAAGATCTATCTTTGACGGCTCTCTCAATCTTCCTCACTCCGTAAGTTCCAAATCTCTCTTTCTCTCGACCAAAACCCAGGAGAATTGCTCAAAGCCCTTTTGGTTTTATCGATTCTCGATTTCTGTTTCGACTCTATGTCTCCTTTTTAGGTTGTATTGTCCTTTCTCGAGCTGCTTCTTGTCTAATTTTGATGTTGGTGTGTGTTTTCTGCTTCTGCAGTCTCGCTATGTCGTGTTTCATCTGATACGGGCTTCTTCTCGCTTCCCTATTTTGGTATGTTTTAGGGTTTTAGTCGGAATGGATTCGCGGGAGTTTTATTGATGGTTTTTGTTAGATCAGATGTGGAATTAAGCCTAGATCACTCAAGTAAACAGTATATGGATGTTGAGAGGAAAAAGTAGCAGTTTTGTTAGCTTTGGGGATAAAAAGTCAAGTCTTTTCGTGTGTAATTTGAGATCAAGATTGGATGGTGGGAAGAGAGGATGCCATGGGGAATGATGAGCCTCCTCCTGGTTCTAAGAGAATGTTTTGGCGGTCTGCGTCTTGGTCTGCTTCATGTACTGCATCACAAGTTCCTGAGAGTGAAGAGCTGCATCTGAACATTCCGTTTGCTAATGATAGTTCTGGGCCGAGTCGAAGATGCCCAGCTCCTCCTTTAACACCTCGGTCACATCATAACAGCAAGGCTAGAGCTTGTTTGCCCCCATTGCAGCCTCTTTCCATTTCCAGAAGGAGCTTAGATGAGTGGCCTAAGGCGGGCTCGGATGATGTAGGTGAGTGGCCTCATCCACCCACACCTAGCGGGAACAAAACCGGGGAGAGATTGAAGCTCGATTTATCATCAACGCAGCAGCGGGTCCCAGATAAGAGCTCTGGCCTAGCTAAGAGGGAGAAGATTGCTTACTTTGACAAAGAATGTTCAAAGGTCGCTGATCATATATATGTGGGCGGAGATGCTGTGGCGAAAGACAAGAACATATTGAAAAATAATGGAATTACACATATCCTGAACTGCGTTGGTTTTATCTGTCCGGAATATTTCAAGTCTGATTTTTGTTACCGGTCATTGTGGTTACAGGATAGTCCATCAGAGGATATAACTAGTATTCTTTACGATGTGTTTGACTACTTTGAAGATGTTAGGGAGCAAAGTGGAAGGATCTTTGTTCACTGTTGTCAAGGGGTTTCACGGTCTACCTCGCTGGTAATAGCATATCTTATGTGGAGAGAAGGGCAGAGTTTTGATGATGCATTTCAGTATGTGAAGTCTGCTAGAGGTATTGCTGATCCTAACATGGGCTTTGCTTGCCAATTGTTACAGTGCCAGAAGAGGGTTCATGCGTTCCCGCTTAGCCCTACTTCCTTACTTAGAATGTACAAAATGTCTCCGCACTCCCCTTACGATCCTTTGCATCTTGTTCCAAAACTTTTGAATGATCCATGCCCGTCTTCTCTTGATTCTAGAGGTGCATTCATCATTCAATTGCCTTCTGCAATTTACATTTGGGTTGGTAGGCAATGCGAAACCATCATGGAAAGAGATGCAAAAGCTGCTGTTTGTCAAATTGCTCGATATGAGAAAGTTGAAGCACCTATTATGGTGGTCAGAGAAGGCGAGGAGCCTACTTATTACTGGGACGCTTTTGCAAGCATTTTGCCTATGATTGGGGACTCGGTTGTTAAAACTCAACCCGGTGACAGGAAGGTCGACGCATATAGTCTGGATTTTGAGATTTTCCAGAAAGCAATCGAGGGAGGTTTTGTGCCAACTCTAGCATCATCCAACAACGAACATGAGACTCATCTTCCTGCAAGGGAAAACAGCTGGAGTTCACTGAAATGCAAGTTTGCATCAAGGTTTGAGAAGGGTTTTCGTTCTATCTCCAAAACGCCACTTTCCAGGGTCTATTCTGATTCGATGATGATCGTGCATGCATTAGGCTCACCTTCATCAACAACTTCTTCATCATCGTCTGCTTCACCTCCTTTTCTTTCTCCTGATTCGGTATGCACGACAAATTCAAGGAATAGCCTAAAGAGTTTCTCACAAACTTCCGGGCTCTCGTCCTTGAGACCTGCTTCTATTCCACCATCTTTGACATTGCCAAACTTTTCCAGCCTATCTCTCCTCCCGTCCCAAACTTCTCCTCAAGAATCTCGTGGTGTCAATAATTTTCTACAGCCTTGCATTGAACCGTCACCAAATAGAAAGGTTTCACCTTCTCTTGCAGAGCGTAGAGGCAATCTGAAAAGGTCTCTGAAGCTGCCAGGTTTAGCTGATTCCAACAGAGGAACAACTGGTTTCACTTTACATCCGGATGATAGTAATGACATTGTCTTCAACTTGGAGGGTGTTAGAAACGGTGATCTAAACCCAGTAAGTGATGGCGAGGGGACAATACCTTTTGGCAGAATTGTAGATTCTGATTTGCCACAGAAGGAAATGATATCCTTAATCAGTTGCAGTAAATCTGATAAACATGAATCAGGAAGTGGCGGCTTGGTCCAGCCTTTTGCTTGTCAGTGGCCAAGTATGGAGATGATTACAGAACTGAGCAGAGCTCACTTAGATTCAGAATCTGCTATAGCAATTCTGTTGCCAAGTAATAATGTAGGAGAAACCGGTAGTAGGAATTTGTACGTTTGGATAGGAAAGTCATTCTCTTTTGATAACAACTGTTCTCTGTTAGATAGCAACAAAGCGATGGACACTGTGGAGAATCTTGATTGGGTACAGATTGGTGAAGCCATTTTGTCTCAGATGGACTTGCCAAAAGATACCCCTATAAAGGTAATGCCCAGAATTTGTGCTTTTACTAGTGTTAAAAAGTCTGCTTGGTGATTTTTGTCGTGTCTTATCCAACCAAAATAAAATTTGAAACTGGAAATTACAATCTCAGCACTTTCGTTACTTGGTGCTGTCAAAACGAGGTAGATTTTCTTAATTGGTCTATTATGTCCAGAGAGGTCGAATCCTTATGATTTCAGGAGGTGTATTTTGCAGAGGTAGTGGTTTATTGATCTCTAGTACTTGCGTGGTAACTGATAAGTTGCTTCTCCTTGTGTTCACAGATAGTTAGGGAAGCTGAGGATCAGACAGAGTTTCTTGCACTGCTGAGTGTGTTATAGCACCCGCCCGCAAGTTCTACACATTTACTCGTCTTTTTTATTTCTTTCGCTTTCACAGATTCCTTCAACTCAACACTTGTCCATTTTCAGTCAAGAGTATTCAGGTCAGGTGAGAAGTTCTCTAAACGCAATCCATATCTTTATTTTTCAATAAAACCGCATTTCAATCGTCATTTATGGCTATGTTTTTGTGTTATCGGATCATGGATTTGATTTGAGTAACGAAACATGCATAAGCTCAAATGACCGGTTTGCCAAATTCTCATAAACCATATTGTCCTTTTTGGTTTGCCTCTGATGCAGGGACCTCTCTCTCGAAAACAACTCTCTTGTACAGTCTTCGACCACATTGTATCCTCAAGGGCCAATATTAGCATATTATTATCAGATAAAGTTGTAAGGTTAGGGCTCTAAGAGAGATATTCTCACAATGTTTACATATACTCAGCACACTAGATTTTTGTTATCACCACTTGGTAAAACTGTGTTCAAGTAAAGTACTAAAAGTAGGTTTTGAATTCCGTTGAAGCCTAATCGAATAGCTTAGTTGTTTTAATCAGTATGCAATGGAAACAACACTTATAAAACATCATAGAAAGTTGTATTATTACTGTAACTTTGCATACACGTTCTCATAGTAGAATGCGAATAGTAAAACATTATAATATTTTTTGTAAACTAATCACCAAAAACCTAAAATATTGAGTTTGCAACCATCCTTATTGGGTTTTAGCCGTGGGTTTCCTCGCCGCTTGACATCTCTATATGAAAATTTGTGGAATTTTGAATATACATCACAAAAGACCACTCTACTAGCCCATAATAAGCCCATAATAAGCCCATAATAGGCCCAACCATTTATATTGAATTAGGAAAAAGAAAACTCGGCTGGAGTTCCTTCCAAGCCAAACTCTTTTTCCTCCGTCTCAGATTTCTTCTCCGTTCAGAAAAGCTCTAATTTTCCGATGTCGATTGAAAGAGATCAGGCGACTAGCAGTCTCGTCGTGCACCCAAGGAGAAGCAACGACGGAGAAGGCGACCGCCACGCCGCCGCCGGAGACTATGAGCCCGGAGAGGTCTCCCGTGACCGAACCTCGTTTGCTCGCTCGGATCGGCATAAGGGTGACAATGGTTTGTATCTCTTCCATCATTATTACAGTCCTATTCCTTCTTTCTGCTGAGTTTCTTCTCAAAAATTTACAGATGGCAAGTCTGATTTCGCCAAAGAGCTTTACGGAGAAAGTTTGCAGCTATCAAAACCTGGTGAGAATCTTACCTTCATAGGTTATATGCAATTCAAGTTACCTTAGCTTTTGTCTCTTGCTTGTACCTGGTGATAATGCTTTTGCTTTTCTGATTCTAATGGCTAATATGTTCTCATAGTTTACTTAGATAATACTTAATCTTGTGTTTGCTGGGTTGTTTAGGATTAGAGCAGCATTAACTTAAATGCATTGCTAATCTCTTCAGGAACAGAATCATCGTTTGGTTTAGGTAATGATGATCACAGTCTAGATGGATCCTTTTTCGGAAGTTCAGATGAAGAATCAAGTGAAGCTTACTCGATGAACAAGGAGTCGGAGTTAAGACGTGAGCAATTCCACATGGTATTTTTTTTTCTAAATTCACTATGAAAATGCTTGTTTTTTCTTTTCAGTTTCGATCAACTTTTATAGTATATGATTGGCGTTTCTGCTAATTCGATATTATAGGCTGGCTACCGTGATGGGATTATTGCTGGGAAAGAAGCTGCTGCGCAAGAAGGTTATAACGTTGGCTATAAGGAATCAGTTCTTGCTGGCTACAAGTTTGGTATTGTTAGAGGTGTTTCCAGGTAATTACTAAACTGTGCGGCTTCCTGCAATGTACTAATCCGATGTACTCTAATACGCATTCTGTTTTGACAACTTTGAAGTGCGTTGTCTTTCCTCCCGGATGAGCTAAGAGAAAAGTTGATCGATAAACAAGAAACTAGAGAGAAGTTTCAGAAATTACACGACTCTGTGCATGCTCTCTCAACGGAAGCCGCAATGAAACTGTTTTATGGAACTCTAACTACAAAACAAGGGGAAGAGAAGAGTGGAGAAGAAGGGCCTGACTCTGGTTCTGTTTCAGGTTCTGCCACAACCGACTTGGGAAACTATGTTACTGAGCTAAGCTGTCTTCTTGACATATCTCCTAAGATTGAAGTTATATTGGACGCTTAGAAGAGGCTTGGTCCCTAAAGTTATTGCCAAGCAAAAGCAAGATTAGTGTATAGTTTTCCAAACCAAATTGTTTATGAGTCTGGTTTATACTAAAATTTACCTGTGTTTTTTCACTTTATATTTACTACTAGATTAGGTTTTGCGTAATATGCGGATAAAAGATTAAATATCTAAACTCTAAAATTGATAACATGCTTATATATGATCTATATAATTAATTTTTATTTAGTTATTTAAAAATTACGTTTTGTAATTCGTAATTAAGAAAATTCAAAATTAACTCAAAAATTATGTTTTGTAATTTGTAATTAAGGAATTTTTTAGTGTGTTGCAAGTGGAACCGTTCATCATGATCGTGGATCTTTTTGGAGTGGGTAGAGTTGTATGTTGTATAATTGTTTTTTTAGTAGTTTTTATAATTTGTATCAGTATTAAAAAAATAAAAATAAATCAATATTACTCATAAAAGATCCTTCTAAATGAATGAGAGGAGTTAATAAAACGAATTTTAAATCTTATATTTCAAACTCAATATAATTGATAATTTCAATATTTTTTTAAAGACAATTTCGTCTTATGATATTTAATTATTTGACATGTTGGGAAATTTATGTTTTAACTAGATTAGGATCCGCCTATACGTAGATTTATAATTTAATATTCTATAATTCATAAAAATATAAAACAATTAAAAAACAAAATCAGTCACCCATAAAATTTGAAAAGCTTAATAATTATTTATTTATTTTAATTCTTTTTAAAAAATATTTTTGAACTCAAATTAATTTTGTCACACGGTTCAAGATTTTAAGTTTTTTTCTATTATTATTTGAATTTAGTTCAATTTTTATTATTATATTAGACCCTACGTATATGTGGGTTTATATTTTTTTCTTGATAGCAAGCGGGTTTATAATATTGTTTTTGAGTTAGTCTTGGTGAAGCGGTTGGACCGCGCCATACATACATGTTCTTAGCCTTGTTGACGGAGCGGCTCCCATGCGTTTGTTGTGGACTTCGCATTTCTAGTTTTAATTGGTTAGTTCTATTGATGGGACGAGGTTCGTGTGGTTTGGAGTATTCCGATATGCATATTTTGCATCGAAATATGTTAGGAGATCTCGGAAAGTTGGAGTTGAAAAGAAAGTTAACATTTGTGTATATTTATTTATAACTAAATATGTATATTTACTTATAATTAAATATATATATTTTCTATTATCAAATATGTAAATATTTTGTTAATTAAGTTGTATATTTTGTATAAATAAGCTTTCTAGCTAAATTAATAAAACTGAGAAAATTTATTATACTTCTAAAGTTTCCTCCAAATTTTATTATGGTATTAGAGTAATAGTCAAATTAGGTATTTCAACCGGGATGGTCCGGTCCAAAACTTGTAACGTCCGCATATATTTGAGTTTGGCCCGGTCTGACCGGAAAAAAAATCGGACCTATATTCTAAAATTCGACGTGTACCAATAAAATTGGGCCTAAAATCGGACATATACTCTAGAGCTTGAATATTGATGTGAACCAATAAAATTGATTGTTTAAAGTCTTATATGGACATTCTTAGATGCATGTAGCATCGATTTTTATTAATAATATAAAATAATAGATTAATTAAAATTTGCTATTTTGAAGGAAAAGTATCATTTTTCTTACATGGACAAAAAAAATGATACATCAAAATATCATTTAAACGGTTGCTACAAACTAATCGAACCGAATCTTTATTTTCTACTCGTTATCTAATTGGTACAAGCAAATAGCTCAGATGTGTTAGAACTAGGCGTGGGCATTCGGGTACCCGTTCGGGTTCGGATCGGTTCTTTCAGGTATTGGGTTGAAGGATCCTTTCGGGTATTTATAAAATTCGGTTCGGGTATTTTCGGGTCGGTTCCGGGTACCCGATATATATGAAAAAACTAAAAAAAATACTAAATTTGAATAAAATTTGGTTAAATTTTGACAAATATAACTAAGAATTTTCAAATTTTTTATTATTTTAGATATTTCGGTTATTTCGGTTATTTCGGTCTAACAATAATTAATATCTTTGGGTTTTATAATTATAATTTTGGGTAATTGAGTTATATCAAGTCTAAATATAATTAATATTTTGGGTATATAATTATATTTCGGGTATTTCGGGTACCCATTCGGTTCTCGGTTCGGGTTCGGTTTCGGTTCTTCAGGTATCGGAGTCTAAGATCCGTTCGGGTATTTTGTCGGTTCCGGGTTCGGTTCGATTCCTTTTTTTCGGGTTGGATTCGGTTCGGTTCTTCGGTTCCGGGTATTTTGTCCGGCCCTAGTTAGAACTATAATAATTGAACACCTCTGCCCCTACGATATCATACGTCTTTCACTTGTTTTGGCTCAAAGGAAAAATTACAACAAACTTATTCCGTTTTGCTGATACGGCATGCTCTCATTGGATAATGAATGAAATTCAATCACATCGTACACTTTAACAAAACAATAAACAATTGAAAATGCAATTGGCTCAGACTGAAGAAAGATCAAGTGGGTGGTGTGGTCAATAGAATCTCCACTTGTCTTTGCGACAAATTTGGGTTTGCTTTTTGAGAGCTTTTGGGTTTGAAAATTGAGTTAAGGCAAATAATAGGACTCTACTGGCTACTGCACCACATTTGTCTCTTTTTGCAACTGTTGTCTCGTCTCCAGTGATATTTCATATTATTTTTTTAATTAGTGCACTTAGATAGTATTTGATCAGAAACCCTACCAACTTTACATTCTCGAGAACAGTCGAACGATAGATATTCAAAATGGGTATAGAGAAGTCAATAATTCTTGTTGGCTTCTCAATTTGGAAAAAATTAATGTGATCCAAATCATGGAATAATCATCAATAACGTTGCAAGAGAATAACCATGTGTTAAGAGCTGATATAGGAAAAGGGAAAATACGAACTCATAGGACTCAACTTTTACGACCAAAAGATGCCAAGCATAACAACAGAAATTAAAGAAGTTAAAGTGGTTATGATTTGCTTTCATTATTTGGTAGAAACGTTATAAATAGAAAGTCCATTCTTAGTGCCGAAAATAAAAGTTCATATTTAATTGAATTCATAATTTATCAGAAGTAGCCGTTAAGTAAAATCCGATATATCCGACTCTGTCTAGCCCAAAAGAACATAGGATTAAGCTTCTTTTTTTTCGGTTCGGATCGAAAAAGTTGGGATATGTCTAATTAGATTTTAATCTGGTCATTAAACCAAAATTTGTTTGTTTGTTCATTTTCTCTTCTTTTTCAGATTTTTTGTTTGTTAATGACTTATGATTTTTGGACATGGTTCAAGCTATTCCTAACTAATTAATTGCCGAATCTTATGGGACCGAACTAGACTCTAAAAACTATTTAGAGACTCTTCTTCTATATTAAGATTTAAGAACCGACATATTACTTATCTGTTTGACACCGCTGTAATTTTTCGAAGCATAAAAAAACATGTATACATAAAAAATTGTTTTCTTAAACACACCAATCGTTTTCAAATTCGTTTAAAATGAAATACATTCGTAAGTCGTAACTATTGATTCACTCATACGGACTCAAATGAAAATGATATCATAATGGTATAAGAGTCGGATAAGGAAGTATCTAGGTAAAATGAATAAGTGGACGAGAGAGAATAGGCGTCTTGTTTGTAATCTTGTTGATGAGAGAGAGNTAGCCTCACACACAGTTTCACCTCAATCCCATATATCTTTTTATCAAGGGAAAAAGATATATTTCCCCACAAAAAAATATTTATATAGCAAAATTCCCACTGAACTATGCCCTTTGTATATTTCCCCACGAAATCATAGTTAAAGACTTATTTTCCTTTTAAAAAAAAAGTTCGAGACCTATATACTAGGCCTGGGATTATTATCCGGGATCCGGTATCCGATCCGACATCCGCTCCGATTCGATCCGAAAAAACGGATATCCGGGTAGTTCGGATACGGATACGGATAATAAAATAACATATCCGGCGGATCCGGATACGGATTCGGATAAAAAAAAATTCGAAAACGGATAACGGATATCCGGTTATATATATATATATTTTTTTAAACCTTATAAGAAAGCCCAAAGCCCATTTGAGAAAAAGAGTAATATCAAACTCTCGTAACCCAAGACAAGCTCAAATCAATCCTTCTTTTGCTGTTTCTTACTTGTAGCTGTCGATCGCGTTTGTGTACTGAACTTTTCTGTTTCTTTTTGGTTTGTAGATGTCAATGACGGAAGAAACGAAGACGACGAAGCTCGAATCGGCGGGAGATTCGTCCGACGTAGACAACGGGAACTGTAGCAGTAGCGAAAGTGGAGGTGATACGAAGAAGACATGCGTTGATTGCGGAACAAACAGGACTCCGCTTTGGCGTGGCTCTCAAATTTATTATATATTTTTCTGTTTTAGATTTTTTTAATTTTAATTAAATAGACCGGATCGGATCCGGATATCTGCGAATATCCGAGTTTTTCAACGGATATTCGGAACCGGATATCCGGAACTTTCGGATCCGGATTCGGATAATGAATTTGATTATCCGACGGATACGGATACGGATACAGATACCTTGAAAAACTCGGATATCCGCTNTTGGCGTGGCTCTCAAATTTATTATATATTTTTCTGTTTCAGATTTTTTTTAATTTTAGTTAAATAGACCGGATCGGATACGGATATCCGCGAATATCCGAGTTTTTCAACGGATATTCGGAACCGGATATCCGGAACTTTCGGATCCGGATTCGGATAATGAATTTGATTATCCGGCGGATACGGATACGGATACCTTGAAAAACCCGGATATCCGCTCCGTTTCCAGGCCTAGGTTAAATAGATAAATTATTCCGTTTGACAACTTTATCTATAATCATGAGTTAGACATATTATAAAATTTAAATAAAAACAAAATTTTTTTTAATTTCAAAATAATTTCTTTAAAACAAATTACCCCATGCTATAGTATATATATAGGATGTGAATACATTACTAAAATAGAACAAGCCTTAATTACATATGCTTTGAGGGAAATGAGCTTCTTAAGCCAAAAAAAAAATAATTAAAAAGCCAGGATAAAACTAATTAGGAACAACGAAGAGTTCCATGAGCGGCCGCGGGACAATAGTCTTCCACAACCTTTGCTATACCGTTGTGCGGGAAGCGTATCTCATATGACTTTTTTTTTTTTGCTAAATGGTAAAAATCATTTAAAAAATAAACCGTTTAGGTTTTACAAGATTGTTCAACCTAATAAATTGGTCTCATACCAAAAAAGAATAAGAATAAAAAACGGAAAATCACATTTTTAATATTTAAAGTTGAAGTTACTAACATTTTAAACCACCTCAACCGAATTTCACTTTCACTTTAAACCATTAAAATAAAAGTACTCACACATTAAACGATGAAACTAGCTTTCAACTTTCCGCCGTCAACAAAATTAACAGATCTATTCATTATATGTGAAAATGTAATGAGTACATGTCTTTTAAATTATCTTTTTAATAAACAAAATCAATTCTAATTCTAATTATTATTTTATTATTTATCATAATTAAAAATCCATTTTATTATTTATCAAAATTAAAAATCCATTTTATTATTTATCAAAATAATAATTACTTTAAAACTATTAAAAAATAATCAGATGACTTTTTAATCCGATATACGCTTTGATTTAAGCATTGATCAATCCGATTCTATTAACTGCTCTGACAATCTATTAATCTATTAATTATCAAATTGAAAGTCGAATCCCACGTCGCTAGTCATCGTAGCTATACATTGAATATCTCTATAATATTATTTAATAAGATATTTTTGAAAATATTTTTTTTATAAGTTATTACATGAAATAAAATGACATTACAAATAACAAAGAATAATTGAAATAGAAAAAGATATAATTGTCTTTTACAATTAGTGATAAAAATATATAAAATATTTATTTTACATTAAAGATGTTATATACTATATATTTTTAAATAATAATCAGTCTATTTAGAGCATCATTAGTGGGAGTCTCTCAATAATATATTATTATTATTTTAAATATATTTTAATTATTTGATTAAATTTTAAGTTATAAAAAAATTGAGCCAATTAGATGAAGACATGTGGCATATGGGTCTCTCATGAGTTTCTCAAAGTTTATTATTATTTTATTATGAGAGACTCTATGAGAGACTCCCACTAATGATGCTCTTATATTCAAAGAAAAAAATATATTAAAAATCTTGATATATTTTTAACTATAGTTTATTATATTTTATTTGAATTTATATCAAAATAAAAGTTAAAAAATATTTTACTAATTTTATAAAAAGTTAGACACAAAAAATTGATTTTTTTAAAAGTTCGTGGACTAACCACAAAACTAGAGCCATTAAACGGTGCATAATATAATTATGTTTTCAAGATTATAAGTTTTACGTGTTAACCCGAATAATAATTTAGTCAACTGCAAAACGAGTTAAATAAATAAATTATTCCGTTTGACAACTCTTTCTATAATCATTAGTTATACATATTATAAAATTCAATTAAAACTATTTTTTCTTAAATTTCAAAAAAAATTCTTATAAAAAATTACATCGCGCTAATTATAGTACAGGTTAAGTCATAATTACTTAACAAAAGCGTTTAGACTTAACATTATAGATTTCACACTATATATTTATATTGTTTCAATAATTCTTGGCGGAAGCCTTAAGAGCACCCACATTGGAGACCTAACTTGGGTGTCTTCCGTTTTTTTTTTTTTTTTTTTTAAATTGATTTTTTATGTCGCGACGAATCACGTCGCGATACGTCATCAACTTTTTGGGAAGACATATATCTTCGGCGAGACACAAGTCTCGGATGCTGATGGTCTAACAATTGCCCAAGTCATTTATTTATTTATTTTATCACTCCTCTAAAATTCCGTATTTGTTGTGATTCCTCTGTTTATGTAATCATGTTTTTAGAGAAAATACAAAGTTCACTTTTTTATATAAAATTAATCATTGACAACAAAAAAGGTATAGATTTCTTGAAGATTATGGAAATGAAAACATGACTAAGTGTTTTTTTTTGCAAAAAATAGTAGAGAGAGGTGGCCATGGATCACGTGGATAAAGCGTGGGATGGAAATGAAAAAAAACGAAGGGAGAAGAGAGAAAGAGTGATTTTACAAATCTCCTCTAATCCTTTCTCAGCCAATTATGATCCATCTCCCACGTGGGGCTTCTGGCCCCATGCATGCATGTCAACTGTTCACTCTTTTGTCTTCTTCTTCTTTTTTTTTTGCGTGATCTTCTTCTACATATGAGTGTCTTTATCTCCACAAGTGGCTTTTAGAGAAGGCTCTCTTTTGAGTTTGGGTGTTAATTTTTAGGGTTTCCATTACTAATGGCTGATTCGTCCTCTGCTTCTTACATCCACATGGTAATATATTAATTATATATGATCTCCATGTACTTCTTCGCTTGGATATGAGTGATTCTGTTTCTCTTTGATGTATACCTCAATATCTTTGGATCATGTTTTTATGTCTGTATAGGTGCAGCACATGATAGAGAAATGCTTGATCTTCCACATGAGCAAAGAAGAGTGTGTGGAAGCTCTCTCTAAGCATGCAAACATCACTCCTGTCATCACCTCTACTGGTTTTGTTCTTCTTCCTCTCTCTCTCTCTCTCTCTCTCTCTCTCTCTCTCTCTCTCTCTCTCTCTCTCTCT
>PKML01012784.1:233143-272849 GCA_002933935.1 Eutrema yunnanense | reverse complement strand
ATACATATGTACTATCTAACGAATTAATATATATATATATATATATATATATATATATATATATAAGTATGGACATATCAACGCATAATTATACCATCATGTAGATTTGATCTTGCGATATATCATCTATACGTACCTACATATGTGATCTTCCGTAATCGTCGATCTTGGATGTTTTTATCTATTCATATAAGTGCTCATGCATAATCTAATTAACGATTAGTAATAGACTACCTTTAACATGAGAGAAGCAATTTATATACCCCCAAAAAAACTTGATTTTCCTACCTATCTATTGAGATAGACTTCGTGTAACAATTTAATTTGAAATCTGTTTTCGTTTTTGTTATCATAATTAATTGAAATAGAAAATTACAGTTTGGAAGGAGCTGGAGAAAGAGAACAAGGAATTCTTCAAGGCGTATGAGGAGAGGCAAAGCAAACAAGAGCAAATGTCGGAGGAAGAGACAAACCAGATGATCCAGAAGATAATATCGGATTCATCTAAAGAATCCGACGACTGATCGCGATGTTCGTTAGATCTTAAGAACCTTATATAGCTTATATATATGAATCTCATGAAAACGATTTCTCCCTGACGCATGCATATTTATATATCTATATAATTTTTCTTCTATATTCGCATCGGTCCAACAAGAAAGATAGCAAAAAAAGGAGTGATGAGTGATGACGCTTCTTTTGGTACGTTATACGTACGTGGTCCACTACCACATTGTCTTTGTATAATTAATGATGATAGGAAACGGACGCTCATACATCGATCGATCGTATGGCGTTTTAGTTATATGAATATGTATATATTATGTGCGTATATATCCAAATAAATTGTTTATTTATGGTCTTGGCCACCTTCAAAATCATTGGCATTCTTGAAAACTAACTATCATCATGGTTTCCATATGCTTACAAGTTTACAATGCTCTGTTCTGAGTCAAGTCGCCTAGGTAGCCAAAACCATATGGACGTTTCATTTAGAGCATCTGCAGCGGTTGTGTCTTCCGCTTTTTTTTTTTTTTTTTTTAAAAAAAATTGATTTTTTATTGTCGCGACGAATCACGTCCCGACACGTCATCACTTTTTGGAAAGACATTGTGTCTTGCGGAAGACACATGTCTTGGATGCGGATGGTCTTAAAAAAAAGGTCAACAAAATATCAATGATTTTTGTTCTAGACGGCGGTTAATTTTATTATTTTCAAAAAAAAAATGTATATCTTTTACAGAAAAATGCTAAAAAGTCGAAAATATACTAAATAATATATTTAACATCAATTAACTATATAAAACAAGGGATAAAAACAACAATATGGAAAACAAATATCTTATTCGCTCTGTTTCATAAAAAGTGTCATTTTGACACATTTCACATATATTAATTAAGAAAACCAATAAAAATTATATTTTGCCCTTTATTAATGCATGAAATAAAATTTTGTCTTTCTAATTAAAACATTATACAATATGATTAAAACTGAATTTTTAATAAAAATTTTGTATTGAAAATACAAAGTGACACTCTTTGTGAAACAAAAACAAAGTCTTAAAATGACATTTTTTTGTGAAACGGAGGGAGTATTAATTTTCATTCCCCCAATTTCATTAACAAGGTAAGTTCATAGAGTTCTCACGACTATAGTTCCTTTATCTTGAGCTCTAAACTTGTGAGATTTGAGTCGGACGATATTCTCATAGTGTTTCCACAAGCTAAGCCTTTTGTGTATTTAGACATAAAAGTACCGTCCTACGAAATGCACAAAACAAACCAAATTTTTATTATAAAAACAAAGATTCTCATTTAACCCTTTTTTATACATTAAACGTGCACAACACAACAAAGACCACTCATGAAACTAGTAAACAACAAACATACAGATAAAATAAGCAAACATTTTCGATAAGAGGCATTGATTACTCTTCAAGCTTTGTAGTATGTAAGATAAATGCTGAAATGGAGGATGGTATCATGACCATCGGTGACATGTTGGTTTTCCTGGTTGTGCAGAGTCTCGACGACAGCGTACCCTTTAGCATGCTCGAACTTCCCGGTCCCACCCACAACAGCAATATGCGAGGCGTGAGAAGCGGTTCGATGGACCCCAAAGAAGCTGATGGCATCATCGAGTGTGTCATGATGATCATGCTCTCCGTGGAACAACACGGTCAAGGAAAGGGTCTGGCTAGTTCCGTCCAAAGAACTAGCCAGATAGAACCCCTGTGCTCTGCCAATAACTGCAGAGCCCAGCTCATGACCCTCAGTGAGCTCATCATCGACCACAGTGATGGTGCCAAACATGAGCTGCTGGAGGGCAGCTGCGGGAGGGAGTTGACCTGCGGTTACGAAAGGGAGGTTGTTGGAGCTGAGGGATCCTTGGGAGTTACCGTTAGTGTTTTGGATGACGGTGTTGGCTTGAGAGCCACTGAGTCCTGTGAGGAGTGGAGCAGTGTTTGGGTTGATTAAATTGTTGATGTTGTTTGCGTTCACAAGCGGTACAGCGTTATCTACTGGGAAAATGTTGTTGCTGGATTTGGAGAATGGTATTCCGTTCACTTCCGTTTGTGCTACTATCCCAGTGACCACACGTGCTGACGGGTGTGACCCGCCTAGCACGTCATGCATAAAAAACTCCAAGATTGGCTCGTGTCCACCTGTGGCTGGTCCTGGGAGGGGAATCGGTAATGGAGGTTGTGTTGTTGTTGCGGCTGGTGGATTATCACCCTCCTCTTCCGGTATGACAGGGACTAATTGTGGCTGAGTTTCGAGCTCATCGAGAAGTCTAGCGGATTGTACATTTGAGGCTATCAAGAGGAAGAGCAAGATCGTTAGGCTAGGAGCTTTGGCCATTGTTCTTCTTTGTTTAGGTTTTGGGTATTTTTGTTGTGTGTTTGTTTTTATTTTCTATGGCCTAATGGGTTTGTTTATATAAGAACCTTGGAAGATCATGTGATCGATGATGGAATGGAGTTGTTGTTGTCGTTGCTTTCTTATCATTGCTTTAGTTGAGGAATTGATTTTAACTAAACCTCTTGTTTCATTAAGTTATTAATCAAATAATAATTAGCTACTTACTCCTCTATTTCTGGCCTTTTTTGTATTCCTTGACCTTACTTATATTTCCCCGATATTGCTATATGGGCTTAGACGAAAATATTTGGGCCTGTTTCTTCCGGAAAATGGGCCCATGATTAAATCTCCGCCGTTTATGCTGAGCTGTGGAACATCTCTCCCTTGGTTAAGCTATGAGCTATGGCGGTAATGGTTAGCTGAGCTCTAGGGTTTATTTGTTTCATTCTTACTGTTTCCTTGTTACAGTTTCCATGCTTCTCCTAAACCCTAGCCCATCTTGCTGCTGTAGCTTGCTTCGGAGATGTATGATGTATCTATACAGTCTTACTCTGCAACAGGCGGGAAGATCAAGTGGGAGCAAGGAAAGCTCAATAAACAAAGTGGACGAGATTAGTGCAGTTCCATGTCTTTTATTGCTGAATAAGTACACACACGAAACAGTGTGCATGTTGGTGACTTAAAATTTTATTTATTCTTTGTCATATATTTGCAATTACAGTCAAGCCTCTGTAAATTAATAATTTCGAAACTATGGAAATTTTATTAATTTATAGAAATATTAATATATTGAGATATTATTTGGTTGATAAACAAATTTTGGGACCAGGAAAATCTATTGATTTATCTAGTATTAATTTATAAAAGTTTCAGTGTACTTCTAATCTTAAATATAGATGTTTGTCCATTCGAGTGTGGGACTCTCTCAGTTAGTTATACTATTACAACCATACAATATCTCAAATCATCCATTTTTTTTTTGTTCTTTACTAGTAATAAATAGTGGGGGAACAAAAAATAGTTGCAGTTAAAGCAAAACAAGAAGACTTAGTTATATATAGTCTAAACCGAATATGAGTAAATCAGATCTGAGATGTTGCTTCATTGTTGTTATTAGTAGGGGTGGACATTTTAACCGAACCAAACCGAATTCAAACCGACCCAAACCAAACCAAAGTTAATATCTAACCATTTGGTTGAAGTTTTTTTTAACCCGAACGGTTCAGTTTAGTTCGGTTTAAAACCGAACCGAACCGATAAACCAATATGTTTTGTTAATTAGTTAATTAATAATATTAAAAATAATAACACATATGCTGGAATCTTTGGTTCTTCACCATAAAAGTTCTAAACCCACGTTTTCCTTTTTTGTTTTCAACTTCCATTTTTTTCTTTTAATTTTTCAACATGATTAATAATTTAATATATATTCTCTAACCCTATTAATTAGCTAAGTATTCGATTAAAAAACGAGAAAACTTAAAAAGTTACAAACCCTTATTTGAAAGGTAAGATATTACGATTCTCTCTAATCCTACGAAGTCTCATTCTCATTCATCGAGTCCTCAGTGATTCCCCATGGTATAAACGTAAGATACTACGATTCTCTAACATAATATTTTAATAGGTCTTCTAGATCACTGAAAAACAAAGTTTGAAACTTATGGTTTTTTAGCTAATGGTTTTAGCTTTTGAGTTTGATACTTTTGGAACGTTTACAAGTTTTTATAAGTTGATTTTTTATAAGTTTATTTTTTTTAAACCGAACTAAAACCAAACCAAAGTACAACCGAACCGAATTAAACCAAACCGAACTAAACCCAAACCGAACACAAACCGAACCAAACTTATTTCGGTTGAATTCGGCGAGAGTTTTATTCAACCCGAATCAACCGAACCGAACCGAACCCGAACCGAACCGAACCCGAACCGAACCCGAAATTAAACCGAAATGCCCAGCCCTAGTTATTAGCTTTCACACGAAGAGTAGTGATTCTTGTCTCCATCCATTGGACAATGTCATTGAACACGATTTCTGTTTTCTCCAAAGGCTCCCCGAGAAGAAGGCTATGCCACATTTCTGGATACAACTTCAAAGTCTTGTCATTAGAAGAAGCTACCTCATAAAGCAGTTTGCTAGCTCCTTTATCCGTCACTTTATCATCTTCTCCGTGCAATACAATGAACGGCATTGTCACCTACTCACATGCATGCATATATCCCCAAATCAACCGCTTTACATTAAGATCTCAATATTATAAACACAAAAAGTATAAATTAGCATTTGGAACAATTGCAACATAACTTTGATTCTATATACATTACCTCGTTCAACCGATTCTCTAAATCGAGGCTGATTCTGTAAAGCTCGCTCATCGTCTTCATACGAGGCCTCCCATTGTAGCAATTTGGATTCTCTCTTATCTGTTTTTTTTCTTTTATTAAGGTCAGTGACACTAGTAAAAAAATCTCGTATAACCATGGTACATTTCGTGGCTAAATCGTGGCTATAGCATCGTGACTAATTTTTTTCGTGGCTAAATCGTGACTATACGAGAGAAAAGCCATGATTTAGCCACGAAAAAATTTGGTCACGATGCTATAACCACGACATTTTCGTGGCTAAATCGTGACTATACGAGATATTTTTACTAGTGTGAAGAGCGTATCTGGTCCGGAGTAACAATGGATTGTATAGAAAAAAGGAAAGTAGAGTACCTCTTGTCTCTTTTGAGGCAGTTTAAACGCGAGATTGATGATATCAGGTCCCGAAAGTAACGACTTCCATGATGGGATCAGGTGTGTGACCAAATTCATCAGAGACATAACCATTTTTGGTGGTTTCATCTCTTCAGCAATCTGTCTCTCATCACATTTGTAATTATACATGATTATGATTCTTATAAGAAATGAAATTAATTTGTAATGATATATGTGAATCTCTTCACCTTACACATTGGAGCTATAAGGATTCCTCCATCCCAAAGCTCAGGTTTCTTGCGGTGCAAGAGAAGAACTACGGCTCCTCCCATCGACTCTCCCATCAAAAACTTCTTCTTCTTTGTGTTCTCTCCCATCTCTGCCGTGCACAACAAACAAAATCCAGGTCAGGCGATTTAGTAGAACGGACAATTGGTGCATTCGCCCGAGACTTCTCATTTCAAATAATCTGTTCTAAAGAAAAATTGGATATGTAAATATATATATATAGACTATAGATATTTGCAATGAAACTTCAAATAATTTGAGACGATTCTGCAAATCATACTCATTACACATTCAAGCCATTGAAAGTGTATTCGTCGCATATATATATTCCTTCAAATGAATTCACAACTTTAAGCATTTTATGTAAGTTCCTTGTTAATTGCAAATGCAAACGTCAAATAGAATAGAAGATATTTCGTTTATTTGCACTTTCCAAACATATATTATAAATGCAAACGTCAAATAAAAGAGAAGATATGTTATATTTTAAATACGATATATTTTCTCATGTAAATGCAAAGTAAACGCAGAAATTGGGTTTGAAACTTATATCTAATGTTATGACATCAACAGTGTCAAATTGTCAATGTTTGATCATGAGGTCAAGAAAGAAGAAATGGACCAGATATTTTGGAGAAATGTGAAGAGACATCATCGATGAGAAGATCGAAGTTATCAATGTAGACAGAGAGGCCGCCTGATCTTCCATGCCCTTCATACTCAATTCCATACACACCAAAACCTTCTTGTGCAAACTTAGATGCAACATCTGCAGGTAAGTTTAATTCACAATATTCACCTCTTTGTTCGTCATTCTCAATGGATGCATATATGTATATATATAGATACCTTTAAATGTGGTGCTGCAATCAACTGCATAGCCATGGCAAAAGAAGATGAGAGCTCTTGGTTCTTGATTTACTGGAAACCATTTGCAGGTTAAGAGCTGTATTCCCCGTGAATTGTGGATGAATTCCTAAACCAATATATTAAAATCATAATCATCGACTAGTTCATTATATGGATAATAAAAACAATATGAATCTTGAAATCGAGTAATGAAATCTACCTCGCTATATCCGACTTGCCCATCAATATGAGCCTGTAAATGACAAAAGTCAAATCACATATAAATATATTTGTAAGCCAGAGAAGAAGAACAAAACTAACCATAATTGATCCCAAAGAATGTAATGAGAGAGTAGCAAATTAAAACATAACAGATATATGGTTAGATTGTTGTTTCTTGTGGAAGAAGAAAGTTTATGAAAAGGCTTGAATCAGACAATAGTGTATTGTCCTTTTTATTCGCTCGCAAGAACTTTTACTAATTTTCTAGGTGTGACCTAAATTTAGCAATTTCATAACCCAAAAGTAAAGCACTAATGACGGAATATGTTTTTTTTTCTTTTCTTAAACGTCATTTTAGTGAAGTTGTAACTTCACAATAATTAATGATGCACAACAATTATGTCTACTAACAAAGAAGGTTGGTTACTTTTTTCTTCCCAAATTCGTGTTTCTTACTTAGACTTTTTAGTCTTTACCATTGTTACGTGTTCTGTGAAATCATTATCTGTCTTCTGACATTTCCATTTCACCCTAGTCGAAAAAAGTTGGGAGCCCGGCCGGTGGTGAGCGATCAAGTAGGAAAAGCAAATTATCGATTGTTTTAATTTTAAAAATAAAATGCAATTTGAAGTTTTGTTCAAATAAAGAATCACATTTTGGGTTTTGTTCAAATAATGCAATTTATTTTTAAATTGCATTTTATTTTCAAATAAAATGCTAAAAACACCAAACGCAAAAAAAAATAAATAAAGAAAAGTATAAAAAATCACATTTTGGGTTTTGTTTCCAAAAATATCACAAAAAATCTTAAATTTCCGGAAATGCACAAACTTTAGGTTTATGAAGGCATCTGAATATTTAGGATGAGGTCCTAAATAATTTAGTAACTCTTTCTAAACATGATTTTTGAATCAATGGCATTAATTTTGCATCTGAAAATTTAGCATGATGTCCTAAATAATTTAGTAACTCTTTCTAAACATGTTTTTGAATTAATTACATGAATTTTGGAGTGAGACTAGAAATTAATCCGCGCTAAAGCGCGGAGTATTTTTTTTTTTTAAAATATATATTTTAAAATTTAAGAAAAATTGTTTTGATTTTTTTAATGTTATAATACTAGGATTTAACCCGCGCTAATTACAGCGCGGAGTAATTTTTTAAAAATAAATTGTTTTAAAATTTAAGAAAATTTCTTTTATCTAAATTTTACAATATAGCTAACTAATGATTATTGGTTATAGATAAAGATGTAAATTTATAATATTTTTTTTACTTAACCCGTTTTGCAATGAACTAAAATATTATTCGGAATAAGCCACAAAAACTTATAATCTTAAAAACATAACTATAATATGCATCGTTAAACGACTCTAGTTTTTGTGATTAGTTACGAACTCTTAAAAAAATATAGTTTTTTGTGTCTAAATTTTTATAAAATTAGTAAAATATTGTTCAACTTTTGTTTTGATATATATTCAAATAAAATATAATAAATTATAGTGAAAAATATAGCAAAATTTTGAATATATATGAATTATTTTAAAATATATAGTATAAAAAATAATTAAGAAATAAAATAAGAAATAACCTCTTTAATGCAAATATATACTTTCCATATTATAATCAATAATTTTAAAATACTATTATATCCTTTCCTATTTTAATTATTCTTTGTTATTTGTAATGGCATTTCATGTAATAACTTACAAAACAAAATTCATTTTTAAAAATATCTTCTTAAATAATATTGTAGAGATGTCTACCTAATGATTATAGATATAACTGTCAAACTGAACTAACCTTTTTACTTAACACGTTTTGTAGCGGACTAAAATATAAACTTAAATATACACATAATCAAATAAAAATATAACAAACTATAGTTAATTTTGTAAGAAAAAATATATTATTAAGTAAATTGAGTATACCATCTATCTTTAAAACTAAAATTTAATATTTTGACTTCCGAAACCCATTTTTGTGGGCATTAAAAAATTATAATCCTAACTCGTCTATGGCGGGCTAACCCTCTTACTTAACTCATTTTACGTTGGCCTAAAATATTATTCGAGATAACCCGCAAAGAACTACAATGTTGAAACACTAACTCTAATATGCACTATTTAATGATTCTAGGTTTTGTATGTGGTCAATCCACAAATCTCTTTAAAAAAATAATTTTCTCGTGTAAAACTCTTTATAAAAATAGTAAAATATTTTTTAAATTTTTGTTTTGATATATATTTAAATAAAAATATATAAATTATAGTGAAAATATTGCAAGATCTTGAATAGATTTTTAGAAAATAAGTGTGAATTAATTATTATTTAAAATTATATAATATTTTTAATATTGTAATTATTAAGAAAATAAATAGTAAATACCCTATTTAATGGAAAATAAATATTTTTCATATGCTTTTCAATAATTTTAAAAGACAATTATATAT
This sequence comes from Eutrema yunnanense, assembly GCA_002933935.1. Lineage (NCBI taxonomy): Eukaryota > Viridiplantae > Streptophyta > Magnoliopsida > Brassicales > Brassicaceae > Eutrema > Eutrema yunnanense. The sequence goes on along the minus strand of PKML01012784.1, from coordinate 263,475 downwards.
TTTTCTATTTCAATTATATTTTCTAATTTGTAATGTCATAATATGTAAAAACTTACAAAATAAAGTTAATTTTATTAAATTATTCCTTAAATAATATTATAGAGATGATTCTAATAGTTTTCACAACAAATCCTAAACTCTTTTTTTGTGCGACCCATCAAATCCTAAACTATGCAAGATATTTTGTGATCTAAATTTCGATGTGCAATTTCAAACGATAATAATACTGATTGAGTAACTACCCTTCGTGGGTGCTTTATGTTCATTTCATGGGTGGTATAGCCTGGAAGGTGGGTTCATTACTTCATTGATGAAATGTCATAATATAAAATAGATATGTGAGTTTTTGTTTTGGATCTACAAGGAAAATTTAAAGCGATATTTTCAATCTCAATTTTTGTTTTCTATCTGATGAGTTTCATTTAAGTTTTTGAAAAATAATCTCTCTTTTACGATATATTCTTGAATACGAGTTTGTATTGGATCACGCAGACTAGATTGTGCGAATCATCTTGGGTATTAGCGAAGCAATTTTTATACTGACTATTCTTGTATAGTTACTTTTCAATTTAATGCTTCAAAATTACGCCAGATCAACAAAAGATCTTGGGTTCAGCATTTTAACTTGTATCATGGGTTGTAACAATTTTAGAAGTCAAAATTCACTATTCAAGCGAGGATTGGAAAATTTCGGAAACTTTTTTCCTGAATCTTATATGTTATTCACTATTCAAGCCACGTATCATTATTATTCGACTCTTTTGTTAAAACATTCAGTGCATATATTTTTGGTGAAAGTGAATATATAAATGGATCAATATAGATTAGCAACAGCCAAAATAAATAAATTGTATCAGTTTGACTTTGAATGATTGCAGCCGGTGGGGACGGATTAATCCGCTTGCGAACCAGACCGATCTCTTTTTTTGGGTGGACAACAATCCGATGCGAACCAAGTTTCTTTCTATCCGCACCACTATAGGCTATATACTAACATTTGTGAATGATAACTAAAAAGTGATCTATTCGCAAACGTATAAGTTCGTCAAGTCCGATGCAACCATAAAACCTTTGATTTTCCAAGTCCAAAAATGGATTTCAAATTAAATAGACTTAATTTGTTTTATTTGAGAACTATATATATGCCAAACATCATGGCTTGTATTGAACCGTTGTACATAAGTTACAACATTCTTATAGTATGTAGTAGTAACAGCGTTTCAGACACAACAGTACTTATTTATGCATAGAAAAACCATCATTCATATGCTTTAACTCAGTCTCTAACCTTTGGTTTATAACAGAAGCTCTTTCGTTTAACCATGTAATAATATCACCAAACACAATCTCCAAATTCGCAGGAGATTCTCCGTATAAAAGCCCATGCCACATCTTCGGGTATAACTTGAAAGTCTTGTCCGAACTCGAAGAAACCTCGTATAGTAGCTTGCTTACGTCTTTGTCTGTAACTTTATCATCTTCCCCGTGAAGGACAATAAATGGCATCGATACCTGTTTAAATTCAACCTTTCATGTTTATCCACAAATTTTGTTGGATTATATATATATATATAATCAAATCTTGGAGATATCAAGGCGATAGATATGCCATGCCCTATAAATAAAAAGAAAAATATGAGAAAAAACCTGATGAAGATTCTTCTCAAGATCCAAGCTAACCATTAAGAGCTGATGAGCGGTATTTAAGCGAGGCCGGCCCTTGTAGCAATACTCGTTTTCTCTTACCTTACAAATCAATTATTATTTTTTTCTTTTAAAAATAAAAATAAGATAATCAATATATATTTTACCTGTTTTCTTACGTGGGATTCTTTGAATGCGACGTCAATAATATCGTTGCTAGGAACTATCTTCCAAGTTGGGATAAACCGAGTTAGCTTTGTGAGAAATGAGACCACCATTGGATGTGGCTTTATCTCTTCTGCTAGCTGTACGCAAGAAAAAAAAGAGTCATTGTTGTTTGCATCTTTAAAAGTGTTTATATATAACTGTTTATAAGGTTTTGTGTTAACTAAACTCTTAAGAAATAAGTTGATTGTTATAAATATATATTTTGTTAAATATAGATTAGTTAAAAATAAAATAAAAATGGTCAAAAAAAATTACGATTTTGCTAGATATTTTAAATTAATTAATTACAAAATAATTTTCTATATCATTCTTCTAAAAAAATTATCTGATAATCTTAAACTTATTCTTAACACTTAATATTTTGTTTCTGTTCTTATCATATAGAGATTCATCTAGTTTAAAATTTTGATATTATAAAATCCATATGAAGTCAATCTTAACTAAAAAAAAATTATTTTATAGTAAGAATGAAGTCAATCTCAACTAAAAAAATGAAGAACACGCGATACCTTACACATGGGAGCGACTAAAACGGCACCGTCCCAAAAATAGGGCTTCTTTCTCGCTAATAGTAACACGACTGCTCCTCCCATGGATTCTCCCATTAGAAACCTCATCTTTCCTTTATTCTCTTCCCTCTCTATACGTTCACCATATTTCCATAAATATAAATTAGTACCATTTTTAATTAGAGGCCCAAAATAAAAACAGAGACATTAATTAGGAGAGAAAACGAATTATCACCACAAATTGAAGAGTAATGAGAAGAGACGTCATGAACAAGACCATCAAAGTTTTCGATGTAACCATTTAATCCTCCGGATTTACCGTGACCTTCATAGTCCATTCCGTAGACCGCGAAACCCGCATTCGCCAATCTCATTGTAGTGCCTAATCATAATTTTTATTAAGAGTGATTATATATGATATATAATGTATTGATGATTTTCCTATGAATATATACGTATTTGATGATTAAATCATAATTTAAAGAGACGGAACTGTTCATGGTGATGCTTGATTCCATTGCGTAGCCGTGACATAAAAAGATCAAAGCCTTTGGTTCTTGCTGCTTCTCTGGTATCCATGAACACGTGAAAAGCTCCATTCCCCGTGAGTTCACCACATAATCCTAACAAAACAGAACCCATCTCTGTTAAAAAAACAATAATTTGCATAATGAATCTTGGTTTTACATACAGACCAGACCTTGCATGATAAATAATCATAAGAGCGAAATTCATAATTGAAAAAGAGAGAGAGCTTGAGACAAACCTCTTTGTACATAACCATGATCAGGGGCGGATGCAAGTGAGAAAGGGGTGTGGCACGTGCCCCACACTAAATTTTGTTTTTCTTTAAGTAATTAATAAAAAATTTATTTAAATATCTATAATCTAAATATTAATTACAAGATGTGCCCCATACTAAAAACGTTTCTGGATCCGCCCCTGACCATGATGTTGTGTTTCGTTATGTGTTTAAAAAAAGGAAGAAGATAAAACTGGATTTTGGTTCAATATATAGAAGAGGAGAATCACGAGAACGAGAATATATTTATTATTATTATTATTAAAGGAGAGAAGAGTCGGATGAGAGGAAGAATAGATTGAGATTAAGGAAAAGACCACTTAGACCATCCGCATCCAAGACATGTGTCTTCCCCCAAGACATGTGTCTTCCCCCAAGACACAATATCTTTCCAAAAAGTGATGATTCGTCGCGACAATAAAAAATTAATTAAAAAAAAAAAAAAAGCGGAAGACACACCTTTTGTGTCTGCGATGCGGATGGTCTTAAAGTCTACGGGTAATTTAGTTATGGATGACGTCAGCTCCTACGCATTTTGGGACTAGGTGTGGAAAAAAAAAACAAAACCGAACCGAATCAACCGAACTTAAACCGATCCAAACCAAACCATATTCTATATATAACATGTTGAAGTTTTTCACAACATGAACGGTTCGGTTTGGTTCGGTTTAAAACCGAACCGATAAACCAATGTATATTTTTTTTTAATTAGTTAATTACTAATATTAAAAACTAGATAAGTACCCGCATATATACGGGTTTGTAATTTAATATTTTATAACATGTGATTAAAAAAATTAAAGTAAAAAATGGAAAACAATATTAGATCACTCGTTAAAATATATAATACATAAATTTAGAAACAAAGTTTACGATAAAATAAATATATACCTTAAAAGAAAAAGCTGGTGAAAAGATGCAGTAAATAGATTTGAATACGATTATTGGACTTTTAATTTTTTGGTGTCTATAATTGACATAGTACCAAATTGTGGTTTATATAGAGGTGAAAATTTAGAATTCTTTTATGTTTATGATTAATTTCATTTATCTAAATGGAAAAACTAAAGAATATTTTTTCCTTTTTTATATTAGTTTCGCCTTTTATATTATTTTTTTAACTTTTATTTTTATTTTTTGTACTTTTATATTTTAAGATTATGAATCGTTTATTAAATTTTCATAATTTTTACGTTTTTTTATTAATCGATTTAATTTTTTTACAACTTTGACTTGACACGTATCGCGATCATGTTAATTAACAACTTTGAAACATTCAATTTTATATAATAAGATTTTCTTATTCTATATTGAAATATGATTTTTCGTTTTTTATAAAATTTTGGTTTTTTTCCTTTTCTTTTTATGATTGTTATCTATTGTTTAATTTCCTTATTCTAATATGAAATATGGGTTTTTCTTTTTAAAAAACTTTCGTTTTATTTATAGTTTTTGTTTACTTTCCTTAATCTAAACATAACTAATTTTTTTTTCCTTTTACCTTTTAGGATTAAGAAATGATTATAAATTATATTTTTATTGTTAACAACTTTGAAATATTATCTTAATCAAAATAGAAAATTTTGTATCTCCATTTTTAAAGCTTTTATCCTTTTTTTTTACCTTTAGCTTTTAGAATATTTGTTGGTTTAGTTTTTTTTGTTTACTTTCTTTTTTATGATGTCAATCTATTGATTACTTGCTTTATTATAAATATGAATATTTTTCATTTTTTAATAAAAATTTAAGACAAATTTCTTTAATTTGAAAGCAACTTTTATTCTATAGATAGATAGATAGATAGATAGATAGATAGATAGATAGATAGATAGATAGATAGATAGATAGATAGATAGATAGATAGATAGATAGATAGATAGATAGATAGATAGATAGATAGATAGATAGATAGATAGATAGATAGATAGATAGATAGATAGATAGATAGATAGATAGATAGATAGATAGATAGATAGATAGATAGATAGATAGATAGATAGATAGATAGATAGATAGATAGATAGATAGATAGATAGATAGATAGATAGATAGATAGATAGATAGATAGATAGATAGATAGATAGATAGATAGATAGATAGATAGATAGATAGATAGATAGATAGATAGATAGATAGATAGATAGATAGATAGATAGATAGATAGATAGATAGATAGATAGATAGATAGATAGATAGATAGATAGATAGATAGATAGATAGATAGATAGATAGATAGATAGATAGATAGATAGATAGATAGATAGATAGATAGATAGATAGATAGATAGATAGATAGATAGATAGATAGATAGATAGATAGATAGATAGATAGATAGATAGATAGATAGATAGATAGATAGATAGATAGATAGATAGATAGATAGATAGATAGATAGATAGATAGATAGATAGATAGATAGATAGATAGATAGATAGATAGATAGATAGATAGATAGATAGATAGATAGATAGATAGATAGATAGATAGATAGATAGATAGATAGATAGATAGATAGATAGATAGATAGATAGATAGATAGATAGATAGATAGATAGATAGATAGATAGATAGATAGATAGATAGATAGATAGATAGATAGATAGATAGATAGATAGATAGATAGATAGATAGATAGATAGATAGATAGATAGATAGATAGATAGATAGATAGATAGATAGATAGATAGATAGATAGATAGATAGATAGATAGATAGATAGATAGATAGATAGATAGATAGATAGATAGATAGATAGATAGATAGATAGATAGATAGATAGATAGATAGATAGATAGATAGATAGATAGATAGATAGATAGATAGATAGATAGATAGATAGATAGATAGATAGATAGATAGATAGATAGATAGATAGATAGATAGATAGATAGATAGATAGATAGATAGATAGATAGATAGATAGATAGATAGATAGATAGATAGATAGATAGATAGATAGATAGATAGATAGATAGATAGATAGATAGATAGATAGATAGATAGATAGATAGATAGATAGATAGATAGATAGATAGATAGATAGATAGATAGATAGATAGATAGATAGATAGATAGATAGATAGATAGATAGATAGATAGATAGATAGATAGATAGATAGATAGATAGATAGATAGATAGATAGATAGATAGATAGATAGATAGATAGATAGATAGATAGATAGATAGATAGATAGATAGATAGATAGATAGATAGATAGATAGATAGATAGATAGATAGATAGATAGATAGATAGATAGATAGATAGATAGATAGATAGATAGATAGATAGATAGATAGATAGATAGATAGATAGATAGATAGATAGATAGATAGATAGATAGATAGATAGATAGATAGATAGATAGATAGATAGNTTTTTTTTTTTGTTGCTAAATTTACTTTTAGGATTAAGTCTCTTTTTTGTTCCTTTTTCTTAACTTTTTTTTTTTCACTGAAACTATTTATATTGATTCGGAAAGGGTTACAGTACAGAAGAGAAACAATAGTTAACCACAAAGAGAACATAATGATTTTTCCCGCACCTACAAATTGATGAGGATGGGATTTTGTAATGACACATTGCTAAAACCATACAGCTTTGTTTCGAGTCTTTCGAAAGACCGCTAAAAGGAATTACCGCACAACGTAGTGAATACAGAAGACGGGCTGCTAACACTTTTGGCAGCTAACTTGAAAACAAAACCTTGCCATCTCCGAAAATGATGAGTTTCCTTCTTTGTATTGCCAAACGTCGAGGTTATCCCGGTTGAGCAAGCTTCAAAGAAACCCGCTCAATGGACCGTTGGAAAACGGAGAACTGCAATAAACCTTTCAAACGCCACACTAGATTAACCATTTTATCTAAAAATTAAACGCAAATTAACCAAATACTAAGAGGGAAAAAACCACCCCAGCCAAAAGCTCTATCCCCAGCTAACATCCAATCATTCAACTGAAGAAGAGAGACAAAAGCCCAAACGAGGGAAACCGAAGCTCCACCAGGGAGAATCTAAAACCCATAACTGGAAATCGCCAACTGAGAGGAAAAAATCTAAATCCATACGGCAAGCGAGAAAGAAGATTAAATGAGACATCACCGCCGGAAGAAATCTGGGGAAGACAGATCTGGAAGAAGAGAAGCACCACTAGATCTACAACCACGAGGTCACTTAGATCTGGGAAGAAAACCCAACCGCTCCGCCAAAACCACCAACCAATGAAAATCTGAAAGCTAAAGCTTCAACCATCGGCGCCACCAACTAACCTTCTCGAGACACCACCCAAAGATCTAAAATCCTTCAGTCTCTACAACAAAAGTTCTTTTTTCTTAACTTAAACTCTAACTTTTAATTTTAAGTTAAATTTTCTTAATCTAAAAACAACTTTTATATTAACTCGACACGTGTCAAAATCTAATGGATTAACTTGACACGTGTCATGATCTTGTGAGTTATTAACTTTGAATAATTATCTTATATATATATGTATATATAAACACATATGGTGGGTTCATATAAGAAATGAATAAATATTGGCTTGTATAATTAATTTATATTTAAATTATTGATTTGCTGCAAGTTCATTTTAGTGGCATGGGAAAGACGAAGTCATAGATTTTTTCATTTTTTTTATTTTGATTAAGTGAGATAATTTCAATTTGGTTTTAGTATTTAATGGAATGAGTTTTTTTATGGTTTCGTGTTTCATTAGGATTCTTGTTTTTTAATTTTTTTTAAAACTGAACCCAACTTATTTCAGTTGAGTTCAACTAGAGTTTTATTCAACCCGAATCAACCAAACCGAACCCAAAATTAAACTGAAATGTCCACCCCTATTTGGGACCAACTAGCTAATGTTTTTTGTTTTCCCATTTGAATTAACTTTTCTCAGAGAAAAAGAAGAAATGATTTGACCTTAAAAATACATTCAATCGTTGACAAAAAAAAAAAAAAAATACATTCAATCGAAATATTGAAAACATACGGGCCCATTCGTAAAAGTAAGGCCCATTAAATCAAACTCATAAATAACCCATCAACCAAAAGTAGGTTTTTTTTCTGCTATCTAACAGCACACAAGAGACGGTAGAGAGCTCGAAGGGAAGACGCCATGGGTAAGCCTTACTTCTGAATCAACCAATACATTCGGAATATTTCGTCGTTTCATTTCTTCCTTTTCGTTCCTGTGACATTCTCTTATGATTCTATCTCTCTCTCATGGGTTTTGTGAAATGGATTATGAACAGCGAGAATCAAGGTTCATGAGTTGAGGGAGAAATCGAAGTCGGATCTTTCTGCTCAGTTGAAAGATCTGAAGGCGGAGCTTGCTCTCCTCCGCGTCGCTAAGGTCACTGGTGGTGCTCCTAACAAGCTCTCTAAGATGTATGTTCTCTCTCAAGGAAACATTAACTTTTTTTTTTTATATTTTCTTGCTTTCATTTTGGATTCTGGGTTTTCAATATTTCAAGCTGCTTGATGTTTGGGAATCACACTAGCCCTTTTCTTAGTATGATCTAGCTAGTGAGAAAAGACTAATCTTTTGGTTTAGCCTGGCTTATGGTTTGCTAACTCGTGTTGAATTGTTCAGGATACTTCTTTTTACAAGATTAGGCATTTAACACATTCATGTGATATTCACTTCATCATATGACACACTCATATGGGCTTTCTAATTTAACTTGTCTGTTATATACCAAACAAGCAAGTTACTAGTGATCTATTTAAATCTCTAAACAAGCAAGAACGTTCGTGGCTTTAGACTTTTTGTCCATCTTGCAGAGCCTCAGCTCTAAAGTTATTATGAATCTGAATGGGGTCTTTTGGGTTGTGTGTTGCAGCAAAGTGGTGAGGAAGTCAATCGCGCAGGTGTTGACTGTGACCTCACAGAAACAAAAATCTGCTCTAAGAGAGGCATACAAAAACAAGAAGTTGTTGCCGCTCGATCTCCGTCCCAAGAAGACTAGAGCTATCAGGAGAAGACTAACCAAGCACCAGGTATTTGATGTTACGGGGTTTCTCTGTTCTATTAAGTTCCTCAGTTCAATCGAATTATGCTTACTTAATGACTTATTCTTCTTTGCGTTGGATATAGGCGTCGCTGAAGACAGAACGAGAGAAGAAGAAAGAAATGTACTTTCCAATAAGAAAGTATGCTATCAAAGTTTAATCAATCATTTCTTGTTGTCTCCCTCTGTTTTTTTGTCTTTTTTTTTGCTGTCAAAGATCTTCTTCATCTTCTCTGATATATGTTAACTATCTTTGAATTAAAGATTTTTATTCTTCAAACGTATCATTTGTTATAAACTATAATATTTTATATAGTTAAATATATATGTGTATACATTATTATGAACGGAAGAGAATATGAAAGGTAGAGACGAGTAAAAGAGAGAGACAAGTAACTTATGTCTTATGTTTTTCTTATTATTGCTTCTACTTATTACCACAAACCGAATGTCTATATATATAGCAAGTGAAAGATGATAAATTATTGAAGGTGGTAAGAAAGTAATAAATTGTTAGGCAAGTGTCAAAACATGGATAATCATAATCCATTTCTTAACACTCCCCCTTGATTATTCATCATTGCTGACGTATTACGTACTGGCTCGTTAAAAACCTAATCATGGAAAAACCCAATGGGATAAAAATCATGATAAGGAAAAAAAGAGTGCAGTCTCCCCTTCGAAATGATGGATATGATATATTCGTTATAGATCACGTAGACGACGCATTCCAATACTTTGAATATGTTTCTTGAATGTTGTAGTAGGAAGCGCTTTGGTAAATAAATCTGTTGCGTTGTCACTTGAGCGAATATATCGGATATCCACTTTTTGATTTTTCTTGAGCTCTTGAGTGTAAGAGAAAAATCTTGGAGGAGTGTGTTTTGTTCTGTCGCTCTTGATATAACCTTCTGTTGTCTGGGTAACGCATGCAACGTTATCTTCATACACTATTGTTGGTTCTTTGCTGGTGATTATTTCGGTGGCTTCTTGAATGTGTTGAGTGATGGATCTGAGCCATACACATTCTCTACATGCCTCATGAAGTGCAATAATTTCTGCATGATTTGAAGAAGTGGCAACTAAAGTTTGTTTTTGTGATCGTCATGAGATTGGAGTTCCTCCAATGGTGAAAACATATCCAGTCTGCGACCGAGATTTATGCGGATCTGATAAATATCATGCATCTGCAAAACCAACTAAACCAAATTTGGGATTTCGAGGATAAAATAATCCCAATTCAATCGTTCCTTGAAGATAACGAAATATATGTTTTATCCCATTCCAATGTCTGCGTGTAGGTGACGAACTATATCTTGCAAATAGATTTGTAGCAAATGCTATATCCGGTCGGGTACAATTTGCAAGATACATAAGTCCTCCTATAGCGCTCATATATGGTACTTCAGGACCTAACTCTTCCTCGTTATCTTCACGAGGTCGGAATGGATCTTTTTCAACATTGAGCGATCTATTGACCATCGGGGTACTCAAGGGATTTTCTTTATCCATATAAAAACGTTTTAGGATGCTTTTGGTATAATTTGATTGATGAATGAATATTCCATCTCGGAAATGCTCTATCTGTAGTCCAAGACAAAATTTTGTATGTCCGAGATCTTTCATTTCGAACTCTTCTTTCATATGAGTTCTTACATCATCGATTTCCTTTTGAGTTCCAATGATGTTCAGGTCATCAACATATACAACAATAATCACAAATCCTGATGAGGATTTCTTAATAAAGACGCAAGGGCAAATTGTATTATTCACATACCCTTTCTTTAGCAAATATTCGTTTAAGCGATTGTACAACATGCGTCCGGATTGTTTTAATCCGTAAAGTGATCGCTGTAATTTGATCGCACATATCTCTCTGGGTTTTGAGTTTAATGCTACATGCATTTTTAACCCTTTTGGGATCCTCATATATATATCATTTTCAAGTGATCCATATAGATATGTTGTCACTACATCCATAAGATACATTTCTAGATTTTTAGATGCCGCAAGGCTCATTAAAAATCTTAATGTAATTGCATCCATAACTAGGGAATATGTTTCTTCATAATCAATTCCCGGTCTTTGAGAAAATCATTGTGCCACAAGTCGAGCTTTATATCTTGTGACTTCATTTTTTTCATTTCTTTTTCGCACAAAAACCCACTTGTACCCAACCGGTTTTACATCTTTGGGTGTAGTGACAATATGTCCAAAAACATTTCTTTTATTGAGGGAGAATAATTCATTTTTCATGGCCATTTGCCATTTATCCCAATCAGGCCTATCCTGGCACTCTGATACGGACCTTGGGTCTGGATCATCACTTTCATAATCTATGTCTTTGGATACAGAGAATGAGAAAATTCCATCATTATCTTCTATTTCATTTCTATCCCATAATTTTCCGTCTTGGGCATAGTTAATGGAAATCTCGTATTTTTCTGTATCATGTTCATCTTCTGGATGAATCTCTTTATGTGGTTCTCTTTGAACATTTTCATGTATGTCTTCATGACATTTTTCTTTGTATGGTTCTTCGGGATCCTTTTCATTTTGTTTTCCCAATTTATTTTTCTTCCGGGGATTTTTGTTTTTAGAACCAATTGGCCTCCCCCTTTTTAACTGAACTCTGGGTTCATTTGTTCTATTCCCATCAATTTGTTCTTCAAAAACGTTAATTCTTGATGGAGCATTTGCAGCAGGGATATATGATTTTGTCACCCTTTTTGTATCGGTGAACGCATCTGGTAACTGATTTGCCATATTTTGTAAATGTACGATTTTCTGAACTTCGAGCTCGCGTTGATTTGTAGGGGGATCTAGGTGCAATAAAGACGGTGTGCACCATGTAATATCTTTTGGAATTTCTTTAATTTCTCCCCCTAACGCTGGAAATTCAGCTTCATTAAAATGGCAATCGGCAAAACGAGCCGTAAACATGTCACCAGTTTGCGGTTCAAGGTACCGAATTATACTTGGTGATGTATAACCAACGTATATACCCAATCTCCTTTGTGGCCCCATTTTGTTCTTTGCGGTGGGGCTATAGGAACATAAACCGCACAACCAAAAACACGGAGATGAGATACATTTGGCTCCTGGCCAGATGTTAATTGTAAAGGGGAATGTTTATTATATGCGCTTGGTCTTATCTGGACCAATGACGCAGCATGCAAGATAGCATGACCCCATATAGAAATTGGGAGCTTTGTTCTCAATATCAATGGTCTAGCAATGAGTTGCAGACGCTTAATCAAAGATTCAGCCATGCCATTTTGTGTATGTACATGGGGGACCGGATGCTCAACATCGATTCTCATTGACATACAATAGCTATTAAAAATTTGTGAAGTGAATTCACCAACGTTATCAAGCCTAACTTTCTTTATAACGTAGTTAGGAAATTATGTTTTCAACATGATTATTTGGGCAATGAATTTTGCGAAAGCCGTATTTCGTGTTGTCAATAGACACACGTGTGACCATCTACTGGATGCGTCAATTAATATCATAAAATATCGAAATGGCCCGCATGGTGGGTGGATAAGCCCACATATATCACCATGTATTCTTTCCAAGAATACTGGAGATTCATTCTCAATTTTGGCTGGTGATGGCCGAATTATGAGTTTTCCTTGAGAACATGCATTACATGAAAATTTGCTCGATTGAAAAATCTTCTGGTTTTTCAACGGATGACCATTAGAATTTTCCACAATTTTCCGCATCATGATTGAACCAGGATGCCCTAGTCATTCATGCCAGACTTTAAATGTATTTGTAAACTTCGGGTTTACCGTAATATATGATTCAACTATATTTATTTTTGTGGAATATAATCCGGAGGATAATACTGGTAATTCTTCTAATATAAGTTTTCTCTCCGAAGTAACTGATGTGATGCAAAGATATTCAATGCCGTTTTTATTCATAGTTTCTATGTGATATCCATTTCTGCGGATATCTCTAAAACTTAACAAGTTTCTGTAAGATTTAGGGGAATATAATGCATCATTTGATTCAAATTTCGTTCCCCTCGGCATTGAAAAACTGACTCTTCGGAGCCCATAATAATTTTTGCGTTACCAGATATAGTATTCACGCTTCCGGCGGAATCTTTCGTTTTAAGAGAGGAAAAATACTTTTTATCCTTAAGTATTGTGTGCGTTGTAGCACTGTCTGCCAGACATATATCTCCATCCTAGATCTCAGATTTTGACATATTCTGAATTTAAAATATTTATAAAAATATTAATAAACATAGTAAGATAGAAGCTTTATATTACAATAAAACTATTTTACAAAAAGCACAAAAAAATATAAACATTATTGTTTTCACAAAGATTAACAAGTACAGCTATATAATTATTATGTCATATTTTCTTCTTCAGGAAGATCTTATTCGTTTTGTCGTTCGTTGATGTCTTCAGGATCAACCACGAAATCAGAAATATCGAGATGCGTATCATCATTTATACCATTAAAAGAAGGTCCGAGTTCACCATATGTGAAGTTGGTTTCACCTTCTTTTCCTTTCGTCTTTTTTGATTCTTGATACAGATCGGCAAAATGTTTCGGTGTACGACAGATACGGGACCAATGTCCTTTCATGCCGCATCTGTAGCAAGGGTTTTCATGTTGCTTATTATTCACGCGACCAACTTCATTTCCATTGAACCTTTTATTACTTCTTCCACTATTGGAATCATAAGGATGGAACTTCCTTCCTCGTCCACGACCGCGACCATTTCCTCGACCACGACCTCTACCGCATCCATGTTGTTGCCAATTATTGTAACTGGATGCTACAACATTCGCTTCTGAGAATGAAGCTGATCCAGTTGGACGAGACTGATGGTTTAATATCACGAGTTCGTTATTTTGTTCTGCCACCAAGAGAACTTGCATCAACTCTGAATACTTCGTGTATCCACTTGCCCGATATTGTTGTTGCAAGACTACGTTTCCAGGATGAAATGTTTGGAGAGTTTTCTCGATCATATCAAAATCGCTTATCTTTTCTCCACATAACATTATCCTCTAAGTGATTCCGAATAGAGCTGAATTATATTCACTTACTCTCTTATAATCCTGGAACCGGAGGTTCAACCACTCATGTTTTGCTTTCGGTAAGATCACATATTTCTTGTGATCAAATCTATCTTTGAGTGATTGCCAAAGATCTGCAGGATTTTCTTTCATGATATATTCATCTTTTAAACCATCGTGGATATGGTGGAATAAAAATATCATGACGTTTGCCTTTTTCTCTTCAGGAGTTGTTTTGATTTATCGATGGTATCAAGAAGCTCTTTTCCTTTTAAATGCATCTTTGCAGCTACAGCACATCTCATATAATTGTTTCCAGAGATATCAAGGGCATCGATTTCGAGCTTTGTTAAATTTGACATGATTACTGTAAACATAAATTAATATTTTATTAATCATAAATTTAAATAAGATATTGCGATTTTAAGGAATACATAGCAATTTAAAACATATGAGGCGCCGGAATAAATAGCGCAATTAAAAGAAATACCAGTGCATAAAACATCAAAATAAAAACCATCACATTTTGCTCGGGAGGAAAATCTCCAACGAATAAACCGTAAAAAGCAACAAGTATAAAACCTATTACAAAAACTAAAAGCGGATGAACCATTTTTTTTTCTTCTTCTTCTTCTTCGTAAAAACAAATGATTTTCTTAGAAATGATTTTTAGTGAAGATGAGAGATTTTGAGTGAAAAGAATGAATGAAAGATAAGTATATTTATAGATTGAAAATACTGTTCACTAGCCGTTTTTATAGCCGTTTTATGACCGTTTGTAAATGGCGAAAGATCGATATGAAAATATTTTATAATCAATCAGATAAATTTACCAGATTTCAGATAAAACGGTTATATACAGGTGGACGAGCCTCCTTATATAATAACCATAATATAAACAAATATTAACAGCAAATTTTTTAATCATATTTAAACAGCAGATAAAAAATATGTGGTGGCTCAGCCGTCCAATATAATATTGACAGTAAATAAATAAATCATGGTGACTAAAGTCATTAAATTATTGCAAAAATAATAAATTAATAGTGGGGCGGCCGCGCCGCGCTCCGATAATAATTACTGTAATATATTCGTCTTCTGGACGAATCAGTTTTTCAGGAACCCTATCATGTATATCTTCTGAATATATATATGGCAGGCTTTGCCTCTATGAAATAAATGTCCCGAAGACATTTATGAAAAAGTTCCAGGAGAACTGTATAAAAAATATATATATATATATATATATATATATATATATTATCTCTCATATTTTGTTCTTTTTAATATTGTATAACGCTTTCTGACTGTTGAAACATTAGCTTGGTTGGTTTTATCTAAACCGGAAAGTCCGGACAGAAAAATGTTTTATTTTCCATAAATCCAAGAAAATATCATAACCGAACCGAAGTTGGAAAAACAAAAAAAAAAGTCATTTTTTCTCTTGGAGTGAATTTGAAACCTTATCAAACTAGATTTGGTGTTAATCATTCATGTTCATCATATATTTGATATTTTTAAAAATTAAAGCCAAACTGAAATTTACCAGCTCTACTATCTTTTTTTTTTTGGTCAAGCAAATTTCCATTAAACTTACGAAGGAATAACAGAGTTTTAAAGAGCTATAAGACCATCTGCATCAGAGACACATATTTTGTGTCTTCCGCTTTAAAAAAAAAAAATTGATTTTTTATTATCGCGGCGAATCACGTCGCGACACATCATCATTTTTTGGAAAAACATTATGTCTTGCAGAAGACACATGTCTTGGATGCGGATGGTCTAAAGGCTCTTTTAGCGATCGAGTCATAACATTGGCTTCTCGAGGGATGAAATTGTAGGGAACAAAGAGGCTAAGAGCCTAATATCATGAAGAACTTCATGGACCAGCTCTACTATCTATATATATACATAAAGTTATATTTTCTCACTAATTCTGCCACCTCAATGTTTATTTTGGTATCCAACATTTTTTTTTAAATCTCAAAAAATAAAATTTCACAATTGCTACTTTGATAAAATGTCTTATCTATTTCTAAAAATTTGATATATCATATTCTCATTAAATATGAGCTTCAAATATAGGGTCCGCTTTACATATGAATATTTTAAACTCAGATGAAATACCTTCTTCATGAAACTATATTTAGCAGCAAACAAAAACAAAAATCGAAAACCGTTGGAATCTAGTGTTTATATAAAGAGAATTAAGTCAACATAGCCATTTGGATTTTTTTTTTTTTTTTACTTTGACTTTTGTATTATCATTGTGTGACTGTGATCTACGCTTGAGTTGACCGTTTGACAATGCCCTCTCCAAATTGTTTTCACACCTCGATGCTTCGTTAGAAGTTAGAACTCTCCAAGCCTAAAATTCTTCTCTCTTTAAAATACTAAAACGCGTGCGAAACAATATATATGCTTTTTTTTTTTGGGTAACTCAAAATAAATTTCAGGCCTATGTAAATGTTTAGAATAATTCATGGGGAAAGACAACCCACGGATAGACCCCTCCCAAGTTTTTAAATGGGTCGTAAGCAAGGATCCATATCCATGTGGATGTCCAGGAGCAATGTGTTTTTGTTTCTCGCAGCAGGTGGATCGAACTCGGAATATGGTTGCGTCCAAAACCCGTCTTCTTACCACTAGACCACAAGATTCCGGACAAAACACTATTATCGTTAATTTTGTTCATAACAAGAAGATTATTATTAATTTTTTTCAAATTACGAATTTGTAATCAACTAACAGTATCGATCAATAGTCACCGTTTTGTTTATTTAAGACTCCACTTTAGAAAAGACAACGAGAATAACCAAATTCTTTTTGGTTCATAGTCATAGTGGAACCATTTTGGTTCATAGTCATAATTATAACTTTATAAGTCGTGACAAAACGTGGAATAGCTTGTAATGATTTCGCCAACTCATCTAACATCGACACATCGTTGAAGCCAAATTGGTTGGAATGTATTATGTAAACACAGTTGACTTTAGTGAGCGAATCTCGATTTTGTTCTCTAAGGCTGGAAATTGCCAGTGGCTTTGTAAATTTGACTTTTTCTTAAAATCTTTATTAATATATATAACATACGAATGTCTTGTGTAATTGTGTCTTTAATATAGTAGATATGTAAAATACATGATTTGATCTAGTTGGAATACATAATTAGTACGTATCTTTGATCTTCTTTTGGTCAAACGAAAGGTTAATAGTTTTATACGTACGACGATAACTTGCATATTTTTCGTTCGAAAGGGAATACTCTAACGCAGATCCGCGAGTCATAGAGAGATGATCTGTTGAATATCACATAAGTCACTTACGACTTACGTGATTGGAATTGTTTTGTCGGAATCGGTTTTATTAGCGTACTTAACTACTCGTAAACATACAGTTTGTCCGAATTCCAAAATGTTGTCATATATTTGAAAGTAACGTACAAATTCAATTCAGTGGCAATGTGTACGAAAATACTACAGTTTTCAACATTCAAAGGTCGTTTGATGACTAATATTATTAATGTTATATATTAAAGATTAGATACTTCTAATGAGGCTGTGATGTTCTAACAACTTTCATATAATTTGATGTAAAAGCCACTTGAAGATTATAACATTATTATTATTTTATCAAAAAGAAGATTATATAACATTGTAATATACGTATATAACTGTTAGTACATATAATATGTCAACTTGAATATATGAAAGTTAAGCTAGTCTTGGAACTTTAAATTATTTGATATTATCATTGACTTTGTCACCATTTGCTATATTTTAGTAATATGAGTTTAATCCTTCCTAGAAGATGAAAGCTCTTATATACACGGTTAAGAGAATTACTGTTTCCAAACCACTATAACCGAAACATAACGATAATGTTAACCATATCTTTTGTAAGGGCAACGTTAACAGATTATAATATCATAGATTAAAATTTTAAAGAAAGTGTCTAACTGTCTATTATAGTAATACCCTAAGTTGCACCGAAACGGGAACGGGAAACGGGGACAGAAACGGGGACGGGAAACGGCAAAGTCAAAATTTATAGATACGGGTACGGCATGAGTACTTCAATAAACATATAAGAAAAAATACCTTTAAATTATAAATATAAGTCTCAACATAAAAGACCAATTTGATTTAATATCTTAAATAACAACAAAAATAAACTAATTATTAAGAAATTCATTTTCAAAATCTGGGTCATCTAGTGAAAGGTTTGAAAACTCCAAGAACCCCATGTCCTTGAGAATTATTCATCTACACAATAGTAAAAACAATTGAAAAAAAAACGAATAAAAAAAAACAGAGAACTTCACGACGTGTACGTTTATATTTACTTAATTGATTGGTCATGCTTACTGTATACACAATAACACAAATTCTATCATGTCTACTGTATATTATTAAAACACAATTCACTTATTTACAAACATAGGTACATGATAAGCAAACACAAAAACAAACAGGTGTGTGTGAGTCGTGATTCTCGTGAAGTTGACAAAAACACTACATTAAAAAACTACAGACTTACGTCGTGAAGTTGCTGCCTTGCACTTGCTGGGTCCTAGGTGAGACCGTGAGAGACGGAGAGACGTGATTGTGGAAGAGAAAGAACAGAGAACTAGAGAAGGCAAAGAGTCCAATTCTAATTTATGTGAGTCGTGAGATTGATAAACCTAAAGGCCTAAACTGTTTTTCCTTTTATTCTCTTTTTAATTTAGTATTTTCCTTTTACAAAATAAGTTAAATTTTGCGATCCTAAACCGTCAAAGTACCGGAAACGTCTCCGTGCCGTCCCCGTTGTGTAATCGCCGTCCCCGTTCTGTGGTCGCCGTCCCCGGTGTGCTGGAGACGTTGCCGGGACGTTTCCCACACGTGCCCATCAGGTACCCGTCCCGTTGCCGTACCCGGGACGGAGACGGCATCCAAATCAAGGTCCCCGTGCTTCATAAATTATCGTATTAACTGAATTGCAGATGTTGACAGAAACAAAAATGAAATGCAGATGTTGACAGAAACAAAAATGAAATGCAGACACGCGTTTTTTGGGGATATAAAATGCAAACACGCGTTTTAAAAAGAGAAAGCTAAATATCCGTCCCTTCGGGAACATCCGATAAAAACAAGATTCGTATATAACACAAAATTAGAACAGAAAATATAATTAGTTATCAATACTGCGAATGATTTCCTTTTATACTTCATCACAAAAATATAATACTGCGAATGATGCAACAAAAAGTAAAATCAACAATTGAACAACTGAAAAAAACAAAATACAATTTGTGAATTATAAGTTGACAGGATGAAGTAGTCAAAATCAACAACTGCTAGACGTGTATAGCAAAACTTTGTCGTCGTATAAAAAAATCTTGACTGTAATTATATTAAAATATCTATTATTATTACTAATAAAAATTGATGCTATATACATCTAAAATTATATACATAAGATTTTATACAATCAACTTGATTTGGTCCACATCAACATCTAAAATTAAAAAAGTTTCCAAATTCTAATATTGTTGTTAACACCGAAACTGAATATGATGAAAAAACTTTTTTTATTCTAATTGGAAAAATTAAGGTATAATCATTGAAAAGTTATTTAAAAGTTACCACAACCAATATGTTACCAGACAAAAGTTCAATCTTTATATTTTCAAGATAAAACATACCGAAATATATATTTAATTTGTCGATATTTTGTGATTTTAAATTAATTTCATATTCATCTATTGTCTTGGTTTCAAAATTAAAGTTGTCATAAATCTAAAAGTAAGAGTTGTGTTTATTGGTTTAACAACTAGCTAAGGAAAGAGATTAACTTTTAACTTTTTTTTTAAATTTTGTTTACATAGAAAACGTATATAACGAAGATGAAACTAGAAAGATGAAAAAAAATTTCTTGATTTGAAGAAGTGATCTATAATATTTTATTTTTGTGTCAATATTATGTTTACTAAATAACATTTGATTACTTTGTTACACGTGTAGTTGACTTTGATATACTAACATATAAATATTCTACCGAATAATACATGTTTCAAATGGGACATATATAAATTCAAAACAAAACTGTTAAAATCTCACAAACTATATAAAATTTCTGAGATTAAATCTGTACTAATTTGTATATATATTATTATAATTACCAAATATACACAAAGTAATATCTTAATATATATGCTTGGTCGGATATAATTTTTATCAAATAGTATAAAATTAAAGCTTATACATCCCAAGTCAATGGTTCTTTTTTGGTCTGGGTCTATATTTCCAAGGTAAGCACATCGTCATCAATTTCAAACTCAAGACCAAACTCTCTATATAATTGTTAAAAACCATCTTCCTCATAAAATAAAAAGAGTAGAAGCCAAGTAACACCATTTAAACGCCTATTTTCATCAATTCGGGAAGAAGGGAAAAGAAAGCTCAAAGCTTCTTCAATGGCCAAAAAGGCGAAATTTGCTTTTTTCGCTTCCTCATCTCCTAAATTTCTTCCTTCTTCTCCTTCTTCTCCTTCTTCATTCACTTCTTTCCCAGCTTCTCCTCTGAACCAGAACTTTACTCAGTCTACGATGGAGGAAGCCGTGGAGAAAGCGGAAGCCGTCATCAGAAAATGGGACCCGAACACGCCTTCCTTCACCAAGATCGTCTCTCTCTTCAACCATAGCAGAAAAGAGGCCAAAGAGTTCATCAGATGCGTCCGTGGTTTGCGCAGAGCGATGCACTTTCTTGTCTCTCAAGACTCTCAATCTCCCAAGCTTGCTCTTGCGCAGACCCTGATGCAGATCGCGATGACGAGGCTCGAAAAAGAATTCTTCCAGATACTATCTTCAAATAGAGACAAGCTTGATCCCGAATCAGTTTCCGGTCAATCCTCAATCTCCAGCAATTCCGAATTTGAAGATATTATGCAATCTGATGATGACGATGAAGATGACAATGAGATGAAGAAAGCTGGCGAATCGATCACTCAGGTTGAGAAAGCTTCAGCTCTGGTGATGTCTGACCTAAAGGCGATAGCAGAGAGTATGATCAGTTGCGGATATGGTAAAGAGTGCGTGAAGATTTATAAACGGATCAGAAAATCGATAGTAGATGAAGGGATGAGCTTGCTCGGGATCGAAATCTACAAAGGCTCCAGATTTCACAGAATGGACTGGGTCACGCTCGAACATATGATCAAGAACTGGATCAAAGCTGCCAAGATTGGCGTTGCCACGCTCTTCCGTGGAGAGAAACTTCTCTGTGATCATGTCTTTTCTGCTTCCAATTCAACGAGAGAGTCATGCTTTTACGAGATAGCAAACGAAGCAGCCACTAACCTTTTCAAGTTCCCTGAATTTGTTGCCAAGGAGAAGAAATCGCACGAGAGGATCTTCTCACTGATGGATCTCCAGGCTGCGATCTCTGATCTCTGGCAGGACATAGAGATGATATTCCACTTCGATTCAGTAGCTGATGTGAAATCTCAGGCTCTCAAATCGCTGCAAAAACTCAAGGTTTCAATCCACAGTGCTCTCACGGATTTTGAATCAACCATTCAGAAGGATTCGACGAAAGCCCTTACACCTGGAGGAGGGATTCATAAGCAGACCCGATCAACAATGAGTTTCATCTCTTCCCTTTCTAAATACAGCTGTGTCTTGTCTGAAATCCTTGCAGACCATCCGCTCCCTAGAAACACCCGCTTGCTAGAATCTTATGTCAGAACTCCAATCTTAGAAGACGAAGAACACAGTCACGCACTCTCGGTCCATTTTGCTTGGCTCATCCTGGTCTTGCTATGCAAACTAGACTCCAAAGCAGAGCATTACAAGGATGTTTCACTGTCTTACCTCTTCCTTGCAAACAACCTTCACTTCATTATTGAAACGGTTCGTTCAACTCACCTCAGGGATCTCCTTGGAGATGATTGGCTCTCTAAGCATGACGATAAACTCAGTGCTTACGCTGCAAATTATGAGATAGCAGCATGGTCCAATGTTTTCATGTCTTTACCAGAGGAACCCACAGACCTATCACCAGAGGAGGCCAAAATATATTTCAGAAGGTTTCACACGGCCTTTGAGGAAGCATATATGAAACAATCATCACGAGTTGTACCAGATGCGAAACTTAGGGACGAATTGAAGGTTTCGATAGCAAGGAAACTTGTACCAGAATACAAAGAGTTTTACAGGAAGTACTTACCGATGCTCGGCCAGGAGAAAAACATCGAGATCCTAGTGAGGTTTAAGCCAGATAATTTGGAGAATTACATCTCTGATCTGTTCCACGGAACACCAATACTTGGCTCATCTTCTTTTTCTTCATCTTCGTCTTCTTCATCCTGGATGTCACTTGGATGTGTTTCAGGCTGAGAGACTCGTTTCACTGTTACAGTTCTGGCCGAATATTCCATTCTACATGATGTTAAGGATCAAATATGTAGGATACTTGTGATTGCATTGTGTGTACAACAGATAACGAGAACGAAAAACAACATTGAAATTTTCTTTGCATTTAAAAAATTTAATTGAGTTTCTCATCTTCTGAATCTAAGAAAAACAAAATAATGAGCTGAAGAACAAATGCATTAAAAATCACAAAGACATACTGTAAACATAATGTGCTGAAGAACAAAAGCATTGTTCACTCCGTGACTTGAATAACTAGAAAAAAGAAGGAAATACGATATGCAAGAAAACAATAGGATCGCAACTACTACTTAGGAACTCCATGATCTGAAGGACGGGATAAAGATTGCCAACCGGTACAAATTTTGATGATTTGCTTGAGAGTTTCTGATGGTGGCTCGACAGTCCATGTCGGATAGTGTTCGCTTGGATGGAACACACATTCTTCACCGGCCCCTGTCAACAAGGAGGCTTGAGCTCCGTTCAAGAACAAGTCATTTTCAGATCGTACTAAACCAGCCCTCACTTCTTCCTTGTCAGCAGCCTACATATAAATTCACACAAGATGATAATGGTGGATTCACAAGAAAAACAAGATGTTCTATGATGCAAGAAGAAGAAGCATGTGAAAGAGATAATCAACCTTCTCTGGGTAGTATTCAAAAGTTTTCTTCTTTACTCCTGCTTCATAGATATTGCATTGAGAGAATACCTGATTGCAGAAACATAACTATTAACCTCAGATGAGTAGGAAAGACTAAATTTTGCTGGCTCTAGCAATGATCTAAGATCTGCAATTAGCTTTTTAGATAAACCCCATCTCCTGTAATTCTATTCTTCTAGGGAACTATTAAAGAGTTTACCTGCGCTTCTACGCTAGCACAGACAGCATATAGTCCCCAGTTTCTTGTGTAATTGTTGTACAAATGAACTTTTCCAAACCTGAGACGAGGTTGCCTCTGCCTCGTTCCATCAAAGAAACAATGGTGAATGGTCACTCGGATGCATCTATCATCAACATGAGAAGGATCTGCTCCAATCAGCATCGTCTTGTCATGTTGTGCAAAATAACATCTGTAAACCAGAGGCAGCAAGAAGCAAATATAAGCACCACACAAGAGCATAACACAACGTTAGCTTGAACCATCCAAAAACATCTACCTCACCTAGAAACAGTGATATCCGTGCTTTGTCTGGTAATATCGATAAGTCCATCATCGTAATCGCGCAGGCTACACCGATCAATCCATATGTGTCTAGACTTTGGTTTTATCTGAATGCCATCAACATCATGGCCTCTACCACCTTCAAACTCCAAGTTGCAAATGATAATATGTTCGCATTCCTTCAGTCTAATTCCTTTCCCCGTGATCTTGATTCGCTGCCCTCGTCCATCGATCGTCTTGTACGACGATACGCTCAAGTATGAATTGAGATTAATGGTTCCAGAAACTGCAAAAACTATCCATAATGGCTCTTTCCTCCTACCTCCTTCGCGAAGAGATCCAGGTCCATCATCTAAAATCACACATAAATAAAACCATCTAATGATCTTCAAAGACAACAGCACAAAAAGATTCGGTGTCTCAAATCAATAAACAAACGCGTCTCACAATCATGGCACCAAGACGGAAAATTAGCACGGAGAAATCAATTCAAAAGAAAAATTAAGCTCGAAGTATCCATAGATTTCGTGTAGATATGAATTATAAATTCGCAGTATGATCGTCAGTAAAGCATCGGCATAGCCATTTTTATACATGGATTCGCAGAAACATTTTACGAATACATCACCTGCAAGAGAAGTGACAACATAGAGATCGCCGTGGAGACCACCGACGGCAAATCGGCCGAAACCTTCGGCACGGCCGGCTAAAGCCCTAAGGCTGCAATCGACCTCGGCGTATGGTAGCGTAGTCATCGTTCGTCCTTGAGCGAGAAAGGCACAAACACAAGACGAAAGTAAAATTCCCTAGATTTGTGATTCGGTTTACAAAAGGGCATGGTAACCGGTTTGGACCGGGTTGACCAGTATTTGGTTTATGGGTATATGGACAACATTACATCATCTATTTTAATTTTTAACAAAAGAACCCTCCATTTTTTTGGTGAAAAAAAAACTCTCCATTGACGACGTTTCCTTTGAAATTGAGCTATTCCTCTTTTTTTAGCAACTATATTAGTCATCGTGTATTACGCTAGAAAATAATAAATTAATATTTAGATTTTAAAATTAATAATTCGCATAATTATAATCCATATAATTAGATTTTAAATTAAGATCCTATTAAGTTATTCACAAATTACATTTTACGATTCACAATTAACATATTAGAAATTGATCCATATTATCCATATATCTGATAAATAATTCTTCTAAATAAATAATAAGGTTTCAAAATATAATTTCCATTATATTGTAGTTTCTGTTTTTTCTCTTTTTTTAAGTTTTTCTATTTAGCAATTTCTATTAAAAAAAACATAATTCATTTTTCCTTTATTAAAATAAATAATTAAGAATATGAAAGTTAATATTATTACACTGACACATATCACGATCTACATTAACAATGACACATGTTACAATCTGATAAGTTTTAATTATTTATGTGTCACACTCACGTTGAACGATTCAACTTTATATAATAAGAGATCTCTGTTGTTTAATAAAAAAAAACTTTCAATGAGGAAATGATTAAAGTCCTTATAACATATTTTCTAATCACGTTATTAGGGATTTTTCCAATTTTTTTTTGTAACTGGATATTTTATTTAAAGCATAAGAAATAAATGTTTTACAAAGTCCAAACGAGGCTAGTTATTTGAAAGTCCAAAATATTACAAACCAGATATTTCATATTGTTTTAAACGAACCATAATTGAACCAGATAAGTTGAAATCAAACCAAGAAATTGATTGGAAAAAATGGATTAGCGAACCAAGCAATTTTACCAAGAAGTCGATAGTCAATTATTGATCAATCTGAGAAGAGACAAACGCGATGAAACAGTAGCCTAGGGTTAGTGAACGTTCCTCCATCCCATAAACCAGTGTTGGAGAAAGTCTGAGGCAAGCGAAGGATTTGTATCTCTGAAACAGTTTTTCACCACCTGGTCGATTTGCTTGAGAATGAGCTCGGGTGGTTTGTGTTGGTTTCCATCTTATACATATCAGTGTCACTAGATAAATACCCGTATATATGCGAGTTTGTAATTTAATATTTTATTAGGATTTAACCCACGCTAATTATAGCACGGGTAATTTTTTTTTAAAAATTGTTTTGAAATTTAAGAAAATTGTTTTTATTTAAAATTTACAATATGACTAAGTAATGATCATAGATAGAGCTGTCAATTTGTAATAATTTATCTATTTAACCCGTTTTGCAGTACAATAAAATATTATTTAGGCTACCGTAAAAATTTATTGTCTTGAAAACATAACTCTAATATGTATCGTTAAATGACTATGATTTTTGTGGTTAGTTTATGAACTCTTACAAAAAATAGTTTTTTGTGTCTAACTTTTTATAAAATTAGTAAAATATTTATCAATTTTTGTTTTGATACATATTCAAATAAAATATAATAAATTATAGTGAAAAATATAGCAAGAATTTGAATAGATTTTTTTCCTTTAAATATATATAGATTGATTATTATTTTAAAATATATAGTATTAAAGATAATTAACAAATTAAATAATAAATAGCCTCTTTAATGCAAAATATATACTTTCCATTTTCTAATCAATAATTTTAAAAGACTAGTATATCATTTCCTATTTCAATTATTATTTGTTATTTATAATTGCATTTCATGTAATAACTTACAAAACAAAGTTAATTTTTAAAAATGTCTTCTTAAATAATATTATAGAGATAACCCATGAAAAAAATTAAAGACGATAAAATGGAAAACAAAATTAGATCACCCATGAAAATATCTTATACATATATTTGGAAACAAAGTTTACGATGAAATAAATATATACCATGAAAGTAAAATTTGGTGAATAGATGCAGTAAATAGCTTTAGATACGATTATTAAATTATTTTTTTGTAATTGATATATTACTAAATTGTGGTTTATATAGATGTGAGAAATTATAATTTTTTTTNTTCTTTTTTTTTAATTTAACCTTTTTAATATTTACTGTAATTTATTTTTACTTTTTTCTTAAATTAAATTGACACATTCAAGATCTAAATTAAATGTGACAAATATCACGATCTCGTGAGTGAGAATTATCCTAATAATTATTCTTTTTAACAGTTTGGTTGTGGTTGTATATTATAAATTTTTAGGTTTACTTTTGTCACTTTCTTTTAGTATAAGTTTTTCTTACTTATTCTTGTTTTTTCTTTTTTTAAGACTGCATTTTTTAGTTTAATTTTTTTTAATATTTACTTTAAGAGATCCAGCTTTATATAATAAAATATATATATGTATATATATATTAATAATTTTAGAATTGTGAATGTGAAATTGAGAAATTATCAATTTGGTTATCTAGAGGTGGAAAATGAGACTTCTTTTTCTTTTTAAGATTGTATTTCATTTTAAGTTTATGGTTTTTTTTTAAGAATTACTAATTGTTCTTTCCTTTTTTAAAACTTTAGCTTTTAAGAATTGTTGTAATCTATTGTTTAATTTCCTTATTCTAAACTGAAATATATTTTTTTAAATAAAATTTGGCTTTTATTCCTTTTATTTTTATGATTGTAATCTATTGTTTAATTTCTTTATTCTAAACTAAAATATGGTTTTTTTTAACTTTGGCTTTTATTCATAATTTTTGTTTAATTTTTCTTAATCTAAACATAACTACTTTTTCATTTACTTTTTAGGAATAGGAATCGATTTAAAATCGTATATTAATAATTTTCTTTTTAAGTTTAGAGTATATTTATAATTTTCTTTTTTTTTAAGTTTGATCGTGGTTGTAGATTATAAACTTTTAAGTTTTCTTTTGTCACTTTCTTTTATTATAAGTTTTCCTTACTTATACTTGTTTTTTTTTTGTAAGATTGCCTTTTTTAGTTTACATTTTTTTTAATATTTACTTTAATTCATTTTTACTAAGATTTCCTTTTTTAGGTTAAACTTTTTTAATATTTACTTTAATTCATTTTTAGTTTTTTTAAAAATTAAATTGATACATGTCAAGATCTAAATTAACAATCGTGACAAATGTCACAATTTTGTGATTGAAAATTATTCTACGTGTCACACTCACGTCGAGGGATCCAGCTTTATATAATAAGATTTTGCCTCGGTAAAAATAACAAAAAAGTTTAATTACCAAAAAGGGATTTTTTTATAAAAAAAATATTACATATGCAGAAAAGGAAATTTACACATCCCGAAAAGGACAACTTCTTTTTGAAAAAGGGGAAAAAAATATTTGTGAATAAATGAAATATGTAATCTATATATATAAAGTTGAATATACTCTCTTTTTAGGTTGCCACATCATATTCTCATAGTCTAAATTTGTGACACATCATCAACTTTTTTGTTAATTTAAAACTTTTTATATATTATATTATTACTAGATAAGTACCCGCATATATGCGGGTTTGTAATTTAATATTTTATAACCCGTGAAAAAAATGAAAGACGATAAAATGGAAAAAAAATTAGATCATCCGTGAAAATATCTTATACATAAATTTAGAAACAAATTTTACGATAAAATAAATATATACATTGAAAGAAAATTTTGGTGAATAGATGCAGTAAATAGTTGTGGATACGATTATTGGACTTTTGTTTATTTTTGGTGTAATTGATATACTACCAAATTGTGGTTTATATAGAGGTGAGAAATTAAAATTCTTTTTCTTTTATGATTAATTTTCTTAATCTAAATGGAAAACTACTAAATATTTGTTCCTTACTATATTAATCTTGCCTTTTAGGATAAATTATAAATTAAAACTAATTTGATTAATATTTACTATAATTCATTTCTTTTTTTAAATTAAACTGACACATGTCAAAATCTAAATTAACCGTAACAAATGTCATGATCTCGTGAGTGAGATTTATCCTACGTGTCACACTCACGTGTCACACTCACATTGGGAGATCCAACTTTATATAATACGATATATATATATATATATATATATATATATATATATATTTTAGTAACTTTACCTTTTCGAATTATGAATGTGAAATTGAGAAGCTATCAATTTTGTTATCTAGAGATGTGGAATGACGAACCTAAACCAACAGAAAAACCCTAGCCGCCCCTCCCTCTTCTTCTTCTTCCCCTTCTCCGATCTGATCAGCTTTCCGGCCGGTGTCGGTGGGCTTCGATAGCCACGGCGTCGGTCTGGCTTCTGTTTTATAGTTTTTTTTGTTCTTCTTGCTTCGTTTATGGTTTACCGTCCGGCTTAACTTGTTTTCCGGCGTGAGGTTTTGTTTTTGTCTTAGATCTAATCGTGCCTCGGTGTGGTGGTCTACGGCGTTTCTCCGCGATGGAGGGGCTCTCGGTTAGGTCGCCGGCAACGAAGCCTTTTGCCTCTGAAATAATCCAACGATGATTTGGTGGCTAGTTCTCAATTTTAGGTGGTACGAGACAAGCGTCGAAGGCTCTCCGGAAATTTTTTTTTTAATAAATTTCGTTCTCGTTTTCACCGTGGATTGAGGTTATGATGGGCTTCAGATTCTTGTTGTTAGGTCATTGGTTTGTGTTTTTAGTTTTTGGCTCAGTTTCCGGGGTTTTCATTTCTCGCCGGCTCAGTTTCCGGGGTTTTGATTTCTCGCCGGCTATGTTTCATGGGTTTATTTTTCCGCCGGCTATTGTAATCTTGTGTGTTATAATCGTTGCTGGTTTGTGGCTTTGGACAAGGTTCGTAGACTTGGCATCTGCCTAGTTTCTTGAGAGAGTACAACATGATGCACAGAGGCGGCTATAAGTTCCATGTTAGGAACATAGACGAGTCGGTCCTTACAATCAGTGTTTCATTTGAGTTCATTTGGGTAGAATTTTAGCATCCTTTAGACCTTATTATTAGGCTTTGATGCTAGTTATCCATGTAATTATTTGTTATTCTCCAAGTGCTTTAAGTTCACATCAATAAAACATCCAGACGATTAAAAAAAAAGAGATGTGGAATGATAATTCCTTTTCTATTTAGGATTGTATTCCATTTTAAGTTTTTGGTTTTTTTAAGAATTACTAATTGTTCTTTCCTTTTTTCAAACTTTAGTTTTTTTTTATAATTGCAATCTATTGTTTAATTTCCTTATTCTAAATTGAAATATATTTTTTAAAATAAATTTTGGCTTTTATTCCTTTTCTTTTTAGAATTGTTATCTTTTGTTTAATTTATTTATTCTAGTTTAAAATATGGTTTTTTTAACTTTGGCTTTTATTTATAATTTTTGTTTAATTTTTCTTAATCTAAACATAACTACTTTTTCATTTACTTTTTAGGAATAGGAATCGATTTAAAATCGTATATTAATAATTTTCTTTTTAAGTTTAGAGTATATTTATAATTTTCTTTTTTAAGTTTGATCGTGGTTGTAGATTATAAACTTTTAAGTTTTCTTTTGTCACTTTCCTTTATTATAAGTTTTCTTTACTTATACTTGTTTTTTTTGTAGGATTGCATTTTTTAGTTTAAACTTTTTTAATATTTACTTTAATTCATTTTT
>PKML01012784.1:195571-232432 GCA_002933935.1 Eutrema yunnanense | reverse complement strand
TTTTTTTTTTTTTTTGTCAACAGTTTTTACACCTTTTAATATTTACTTTAATTCATTTTTACTAAATTGCTTTTTTTTAGTTTAACTTTTTTTAATATTTATTTTAATTTATTTTTACTTTTTTAATTAAATTGACACATGGCAAGATCTAAATTAACAACCGTGAAAAATGTCACGATCTCGTGAGTTATAGTTTTGCCTACGTGTCACGACCACGTTGAAAGATTCAGCTTTATATAATAAGATGTTTGGTGTTATTATACTTTAAGTCTCGTAATAACTAACATATATTAATATAGT
This sequence comes from Eutrema yunnanense, assembly GCA_002933935.1. Taxonomy (NCBI): domain Eukaryota; kingdom Viridiplantae; phylum Streptophyta; class Magnoliopsida; order Brassicales; family Brassicaceae; genus Eutrema; species Eutrema yunnanense. Next base: position 232,132 of record PKML01012784.1, on the reverse strand, counting down.
AGTTCTAACTAGAATTTGAAAAGTTTTTTTTCTAATGATATTTTATACATTGATATATTTCTTCATTATTATTGAGAATAATGTATTTAATCTAAATGAGTGGCATATATGGATAATAAACCATAACATGTTAGGATAATCCGAGAAACAACTTTCGGATCCAAATTATGGAACATCATAAGTTCATATCTTAAAATTTTGGGATATTATCAACTCATTTTTTAATTTTAAATTGTTTACTTGATATATTATGTTATGCGTTATTAAACTTTAGTTCTTATTATAACTAGCATCCATTAATATAATAGTTTTTCCTAAAATTTGAAAAGATAATATTTATAAAAGATAACATATATATTATTGATCTAGAAAAATGATAATTTAATCATTTTAGTTTTATGATTTTATTTATATAGTTTAGGAAAATATTTGCCTTTAAATAAATAAATAAAAGGAAAACATTCACCTTTAACTAAATACATCAAATATTAATATAATTACACTAATATATAAATTTAGCTTCTTATTACTATTAAAATTAGTGTTAATGTTTTTGATCCACATAAATATCAAGAGTTATGAGTCTTTGTTATTATAGATATATAATTATTTAATTGATACAAATAATATATGATTAAAAGTATATATGATATTAGATAAGCATGAATTTGATAACATGATCCAAATCCGGATTTATTAAATATTAAAAATAAATCGCAGGAGTTTCTAGAAACTCGAATGACAACTCCAAACTTTTGAAGCGTATGTAAGAATGCATGTTATGAGAGGTAAAGTGTGGTATCCTAAAATAATGATATAAATAAACTGTAATTTAATCATTTTAGTTTTATAATTTTATCTATATAGTTTATGAAAACATTTACCTTTAAATAAATACATAAAAGGAAAACATTCACCTTTAACTAAATACATCAAATATTAGTTATTTACACTAATATTTAAATTTAGCTTCTTATTACTATTGAAATTAGTGTTAATGTTTTTGACCCATATAAATATCAAGAGTTATGAGTCTATATTATAATAGATATATAATATTTAATTGATACAAGTAATGTATGATTAAAAGTATATATGATATTAGATAAGCATGAATATGATAACATGATCCAGATCCGAATTTATTAAATACTAAAGATAAATGACATGAATTTCTAGAAGCTCGAATGGCAACTCCAAACTTTTGAAGAGTATGTAAAAATGCATGCTATGAGAGGCAATGTGTAGTATCATAAAATAATAACATATTGAAGCTAATTATTGAGAGGAAAAATAGATGAAGTTCTCCGGAAAATTTTCCAACGCTCAAACCAAAAAGAGACCAAAACTGGCCAGGAAAAGGGGAAATGAGAGGAAGAAAGTAAATGTTATATTTAAATCGGGTCAAAATGTGGTATGTGGTTCAGTGTGTTGCGTTCATGAGAGAGAGAGAGAGAGAGAGAGAGAGAGAGAGAGATAATGAGTGCATCTTGGAAACATGTTAGACGCTTCTGGAATGAGATTAATGTCAGCTAAATGGACATCTGAGAAGAGTGACATATATGTGATATACTCTCATATTACATGTTTTAGCATGCATTTCATGCATGGTTTTGTATAGTTCTCATGCATAATCATGGTCTTATCTTGCATTTAAGTCTCATTTAGAGTTTAGGGTTCTCATACTAGGTCCTAGAGTGTCTTGCATGTTTTGGAGTCCTTTTCAGGTGTTAAACGAGGAGAATCCGTCACCCGAAGAAAGGAGACAAAGCCAGACACCAAGTATCGATCGATACCTCTCGGTATCGATCGATACCGAAGCACCAAGGAGACACTACCGACGTCACAGCTCGGTATCACGGGTCGGTGTTGCCACAGGAAGATCCCGGGGGAAAAAGTCTTAACACGGAGCAGTGATACCGAGGAGTGACCTCGGTATCCGAACACCAAGTATCGATCGATACCCCTCGGTATCGATCGATACCAAATGCTTCAGAAGACAGTACCGATGCTCCTGCTCGGTACTCCAGCTCGGTACAGCCACAGGAAGACCCGGGGGGAAAATGGCCCTAATACGGAGCAACGGTACCGAAGAGTGACCTCGGTATCCCTTGAAGACCAAGCCCGATACCAAGGGTATCGATCGATACCGAGGGTATCGATCGATACCAACCTCTTTTTGCCCATTTTAACCGGGTCAATACCCGGTTTGTTCCGGGTTGACCCGGTTCGTTACTGTTCAGTATTTAAGCCCAAAGACCTAATCTTTAAGGGCTAAGTCCTTTCTATGCAAAAACCTCTCTAAGAGTGATTTGTATGATTGACCTTCTATATTTATGCAATTAAGTGTTTATTTGATTGAATCTCTTCTTCTTATCTTCTTTTCATCTTGATTATTCAACATCTATCTATGGAATCATCCTCTATCAAAACTGATTTTGAGGGGTTCCTAATGGGTCTTGAGTAGTCTTTTAGGATCTTGAGATGGGTTAGATTTAGGGGATTCAAGGCTTGATCTAAGGTGTTTAGGATTAGATTATATATTATCCTTCTTTGTTTAATGTTCCCAATGCTAGATCTAGCTTGAAAGAGTAGGTCTAGATCATAAGGCATTTCATGAACGCCAAGTGTTTGATGAAATGCCTTGACCAAATTATTCAAAGGATTTATGTTCTTAGCCTATGGGAATAGTTGTCTAAGGCATATTTTTGGTTGATCTAGTTTATATTCTCAATGCATGTTGATTGATAATTCACAAATGATGATTTGCTAATGAATTTGATAATTAACATAGTGATTAGTGCCTTGAAAGAGGACTAATCAAGATTAGAGATCATTAACCTAGGGATAGCTTGTTTGTGTGAATGAATGCCTTGGATCATGCTTTGATTGCCTAATATCGATTATCCCATCTTAGGATTCGCTTTGCTTATTGCTTTTACATCTTGTTTAGTTTCTTATTACTTGTTTTATTTGCTTAATTTGGTTACTTAATTACAAAGCCCACTCGTTTGGCTTAACTTGCTTTAAGTGCCTTGCATTCTTGGTGATTAGGACTATTTCCCAATATTGGATTCGATAACCTCTTACTACATCGATTAGAGGGTATTGATACCTCTTTGGATTGCAAAATCCTTGTATCAATATGTATCTTTTATTCTCTATTGTGGGTTTTGAATCTTTAGAGCTTTATTCTCCTTCTCCATTATTGAAATGTAAATGTTTTTATAGGAGTTAACTGCAGGGCCGGCTCTGGCCCATGGCAACATGGGCATTTGTCATGGGTAAATATTTTTTTAAAAAAAAATCTTTAAGAAAAAAAGGCCCAAAAAACTAAAAAAAAAAATTATTTGAAAAAAAACCCAAATTTTTTTTTTGCCTAAGGCTTATATATAAGTTGAGACGGGCCTGGTTAACTGATCCATATATGCATATTGAATTCAATTGCTGGTTTGAGTCGTGTTTAGCTATGAGCATTAGGTGTCTAACTGTATGATGTATTGGTGAATTGACTGAACTAACAAGGTTGAATAATTTTTATAACACGTTTCATCTATAGAATATGGTATGCCTAGAGCAACAAAGAACTTGAAGTACTTGTAAAGAAGTTCTGGAAGAGGAAATAACGCTCGAGCCTTTCCCATTCGGCTAACCGACTAGTTACTATATAACTTTGCATTGACGACTTAGAACTAAAATCAGGCCCGGCGATAGACATGTGCAAGGAATGCTCCAGCACCGGGCCCATTTTTTTTTCAAAAAAATCAGTAAGCATTTGGGGCCCAAGTTTTGCTAAAAATATATTACTTATTGTCTAGAATCATTTTTTTTTCTGTAATATAAGGGTTCTATTACAGAAATCACCTGAAGCATTTGGGACCCAATTTTTTTCTTTGCACATAATCCATATTTTCATTGAGCCGGTCCTGGCTACAATCATCTTTTCTGGTGTTTGTGCGTATGAAACAGATTCATGGATCGCAGAGTATTTACGTTTAAACTTGCGTTTCCATCTTATAACGGGGAAAGGCAAAGAAATAGTCCTGGTCTAAATATTATTTTTTCTATAACCATTTATTTGGCGAACATAATCTTTTATTTCATTGCATTAATTATCAATTATTTTTGGTTTTGTACTGTTTGTTTACCTGCTTCATATATATGTAGGATATCATATATGTATATCTCCCATTTTTTGCGTTCATCTTTTGTCATTTTGATATACTTAAATCACTTTTTATTTTTTTGAAATGCTCATAGCGTAATCGGTATAATGCATGTAAATACATATGCAATAATGCCAATAAACAAGAACAGCTATTAGTTAATTTTTTTGTTTTTAGGCGTAAATTTTTAAATAATTGTTTTGTTTTTAGGCGTAAATAATTTTTAAATACTTCCATTTATTTGTCTCTAATTTATTTTGTAGTCTTTTTGCTTCTTTGTCAAAGTTTAAGTTTTTAGTGTGTGTATACTGTGTGTATCACCAGAGATAATCGTGATCATTGAACAAAAAAAAGTATACGTTGAAAATTCATCGGATGCTATACGTTGGAGTTTATTGATTTTTCTATCAGCTTTATTTTGAAATGATAGTTAACTTGTACACTTATTGCCAGTTGTATTCTAAGATTACAGCCCAATTTTACCAAGATAGATTAATCAATCTTCAAATATACATGTTTACCAACAAACGAAATCGTTACAGCATGGTTCCTTTCTATATGTTTGCCATAATTCCGAAAAAGAACGTATTTATGGCCGTCGAGTTGAATCAATACTAATTTACATGCTCCATTTTCTGACTTAAAAAGTATTTACTCCATTCGTTTTATAAGCGTTATATTAACACTTAATTTTTGTTTTACGAAGAAAAATATCGTATTGTATTTTTAATACACAAATTTAAATAAAATTTCAGTTTTATTCCTATTATATTGGTTTATTAATACAAATATTGGTTTCCCATTTCAACAAAAAAAAAGAGAAATACTCTAAAATACCATATTTTAAATTTTTGTTGCAAACGACGTACCACAAAGAGAAGCTAGTGCATTAACACAAAAAATATTATAAAATTAAAAATATTTGTGAAAAGAACCTACAACTACACTCATAATGAAACCAATGATGTAGTTGATAAGGTCTGAAATTTCTGGCCATTTAAAAAGCGTGCTTATGAACAAAAACATGGCTTTAAACATAAAATTTGGTATATGTCCAAGCTTAGAATAGTAGATAATATTAAATTCCGATTTGAATAGAAGAAGCCAAATTGCATTTCTTCCTAGCATGTATCACGGATTCAATAAACACGAAATACACGATTTTGTAATTACATTTATGTCGAAATTGAAACTTCATGAAAATATCAGCTGTAAGAGATGATGATGCTGATTGTCGATTCCTTACACACCACACACACATTAAGCTAATGACTTCGTGGCTCCTTCTTGCTTGTTGTCTCACACAAATCACATTTCTTTTTTTTTGTTAAAGGAGTTTACAACACCAATTATAGTTTACTTATAAATAAATACCCAACGTAGCGAACAATTTAGTCCTATCAAAAAAAAAAGTCAGTTACTAGGATTCCTTTCTGATTTCCCAAAATAACATAATAGTTTGATTCCTTCTAACGAAAACGACGCCGTATTACAATTTTATCACTTGGCGATGTCACGTATTTTGGAAGAACCGCAGTATATTACCACTCCCGTCGGATCACCTACGCTCGCCGAGTTACTGAAAGACTGCGACAGTTTCCGGAAGGAAGATCCCGGCTCCGGCGCCAGAAGCGACGATCCAGCTCATCACATAATAGATGTGGAAGCCTTACACGTACGACGTGTGCCGTTCGTCTTAGCTTTTAACAATCTCGAATACGATGTCACATGTCGCCGGCGGTTCGATTTCTCGTGGCGAAGCTCCGTTTCGGTGAAGACTCTACTCAATGATGTTTCCGGCGAGGCTTGCGACGGCGATATCGTCGCCGTTCTCGGTGCAAGCGGAGCCGGTAAATCCACATTGATCGACGCATTGGCGGGACGAGTGAATAGCCTGAGAGGCACTGTAACTCTGAACGGAGAGAAGATTTTGCAGTCTCGATTGCTGAAAGTGATATCGGCGTATGTGATGCAAGACGATCTCTTGTTCCCGATGCTCACCGTCAAAGAAACCCTAATGTTCGCCTCCGAGTTTCGTCTCCCGAGAAGCTTGCCCAAATCGAAGAAGATGGAGCGTGTTCAAGCCCTAATCGACCAGTTGGGACTCAGAAATGCGGCGGACACTGTAATCGGAAACGAGGGACACCGTGGAGTCTCCGGCGGAGAGCGGCGGCGCGTCTCAATCGGAATCGACATTATCCACGACCCGATCCTCTTGTTTCTCGACGAACCGACGTCGGGATTGGATTCCACAAACGCATTTATGGTGGTGCAGGTTCTTAAACGAATCGCTCAGAGTGGCAGTATGGTAATTATGTCGATTCATCAACCTAGTGCTCGGATCCTTGATTTGCTTGATCGTCTTATCATCTTATCTCGCGGCAAGAGTGTGTTCAATGGATCTCCGGCTAGTCTTCCTTCTTTCTTCTCCGATTTCGGTCATCCCATCCCAGAGAGAGAGAACATCACAGAGTTCGCACTCGATCTAATTCGACAACTCGAAGGATCCTCTCAAGGAACCAGAGAGTTAGTAGAATTCAACCAAAAGTGGCAGAAAAACAAGCTCGGACGCAACCAATCCGCTCGAGCCACCCCACAAACCACACCTCACCAAGGCTCAACTTTAAAAGAAGCGATCAATGCAAGTGTTTCAAGAGGGAAACTAGTCTCAGGCTCATATGGAGCCAATACCATTTCCATGGAAACTGTATCTTCATACGCAAACCCATCACTGTTCGAAACATTCATCTTAGCAAAACGTTACATGAAAAACTGGATCCGGATGCCCGAGCTCCTAGGAACACGGATCACCACTGTCATGGTAACCGCTTTACTCTTAGCCACTGTCTACTGGAAGCTGGACAACACTCCAAGAGGTGCACAAGAGAGGTTGACCTTTTTCGCATTTGTCGTGCCCACAACGTTTTACTTATGTTTAGACAATGTCCCGGTTTTTATCCAAGAGCGCTACATTTTCTTGAGAGAGACAACGCACAACGCGTACAGAACATCTTCCTACGTCATATCCCACTCGCTGGTGTCCCTGCCTCAGCTAATTGCCCCTTCCTTAGTATTTGCCTCAATCACATTCTGGACGGTTGGTTTGCGCGGCGGGTTAGAAGGTTTCGTCTTCTATTGCCTCATAATCTACGCCTCGTTTTGGTCCGGATCCTCGGTCGTTACTTTCATATCCGGTCTTATTCCGAATATCATGTTAAGTTACATGGTCACCATTGCCTATGTCGCCTACTGTTTACTGTTGAGTGGATTCTACGTCATCCGTGATCGGATACCAACCTACTGGATATGGTTTCATTACATTTCACTGCTCAAGTATCCCTACGAAGCTGTGTTAATCAACGAGTTTGATGACCCGTCTCGTTGCTTTGTTAAGGGAGTCCAAGTATTCGATGGTACTCTTCTCGGAGGAGTGAGTGATACGGGGAAGGTTAAGCTTCTTGAAACTCTGGGTAAATATCTGAGAACGAGGTTAACGGAGTCTACATGCTTGAGGACTGGGTCTGACTTACTCGCACAGCAAGGTATTACTCAATTGAGTAAGTGGGATTGTTTGTGGATTACGTTAGTTTCGGGTCTCTTCTTTAGGATCTTGTTTTACTTAGCCTTGCTTTTTGGGAGCAAAAATAAGAGGACGTGAAGGTAGTAGTCCCCACAAACATATTTAAATGAAGCTTGAAACTTCTGTGTATATTAGCTTCTCGTTTGTTGTAATTTTGTTGCTCAAGAAGTCAAGTTGTAACTTTTGTAATCGTTTCATCTTTGTATATTTTTTGGGAATATTTTCAAATAAACAAGTAATTTTTATTTAATTTCCACATTAGCAAACGTACTTGACTACACAATTGAATTTCAAATATTTCAACACACAATTTAACTGGAGTTAGTTTAACTGTATATATTAAATTTTCGACCCATTAATATAGACAATTACCACACACAAAATTAGGTGATGTTTGTTAAAGGTTTTGCAATCTGATATAATCGAAGGAGGCACGAGAAAGAGATGAAATTATTTATTTATATGTACAGTATATATCATTCTCTACTTTTTACAGGTTTATATATGCCGAGCCAAATTGACCTACTACCCAAAAGAGAGGGATCCCTCGCTAAGATTTAAATTAACTAGGATTTAATCCGCGCTAATTATAGCGTGGGGTAATTTTTTTTGAAATTTAAGAAAAATTGTTTTTTTTTTATAATTTTAACTCGTTTTGCAGTGAACTAAAATATTATTCGGACTAACACGTAAAACCTATAATCTTGAAAATATAACTCTATTATGCACTGTTTAATGACTCTAGGTTTGTGGTTAGTTCACAAACTCTTAAAAAAATCAATTTTATAGTGTTTAATTTTTTATAAAATTAGTAAAATATTTTTCAATTTTTATTTTGATATAAATTCAAATAAAATGTAATAAACTATAGTGAAAAATATATCAAGATTTCAAATAGATTTTTATAATTTGAATATATATGAATTGATTATTATTTAAAAATATATAGTAGATAACATCTTTAATACAAAATAAATATTTTCCATATTTTTATCACTAACTGTAAAAGACAATTATATATTTTCCTATTGCAATTATTTTTTGTTATTTGTAATGGTATTTCATATAATAACTTACAAAATAAAATTTATTTTTAAAAATGTTTTATTACATAATATTATAGAGATACCGGTTACAACAATTACTTAACGCTCTGACCGCCACCGTCTGTGGGCTCCACGCTTTCTCTCAAACCGTGTGCCCCATTCTCGAGAGACGGCTCGTGCGTTATTTTGGGAGGTTCTAAAGACTTGTTTATGCCCTATTTTTTGCTTCGTTTGGGCCCTATTACAAGACTGCACTGATGATGGTATGTCAAATTTAAATGCGACTTGAGTTGGAGAAGTCAAATTGCATACTCTTCCAAGCCTTATCACGAATTTAATAACCACGTAAATCACGATTTTTTGGTTCTTAGATACATTTATGTCGAAAATGAAACTTCAGAAAATGATGTGTTGTAACTTGTAAGAGATGATGAGAAGAAAATGATGTGTTAATTTACGTACTAACCTCCTTCAGGCTTTATTTTTGTTTTGATAAAATTTGATTGCTCCTTCATGCTTTCTCAGGAATTATATATCTTTTCTGCTTTTGTTAAAAGAGTTACAACACCAAGCGAACTATACGTTCCCATCATAAAAAAATGTCACTACTAAGAGCTTCCTGATTCCACCATATATACCATAAAATATGATACACCATCAGTTTGATCCCCTAAAGCTAAAGCTAAAGCTAAACGACGCCGCACGGTGAATTTATCACCTCTTCTCATCTTGCATCACATACGCCGATATCACTTTCAACAATCGAGTGCTAAAGCTAAACGACGCCGTATGTTTATGAATTTTGGTTATATCTTACTTGGACTTAGACCATTGGTTCTTACCAATTTTTTATTTATATATTTTATCTAAGAACTCCACAACTTCATTAATTTGTTTTTTTTCCTCTAATGGTAGAACATCAGATGAAGTTCTTAATTAAAAAAAATTATAAAATTATTTTATTTTAAGAAGAGTTTATTTTCTTGAATAAAACATAAAATATATTGCATTGAATGAAATTTGAAACATACATGAAAAATTTGAAATAACTTCTTTAAAGTTGAAGTTAAGAAGAAGTTTTTTTTAAAAAAAGTTAATTTTTTTTTTATAAGTTAAAGTTAAAAAAAAGTAAAAAAATAAATACAGCGAATTATACATCGACACGTGGCTAAGAACCCCACCTAAAAACCAGCTCTTAAAGTTCTTATTTAAGAATCAGTTCTTAACTTTTCTATTTAATTTTAATTTTCTTGCATTAAGAATCCCACCTAAGAACCCCCTAAGACCATCTCCATCGCGGGGTTCAGGAGGAGTTCTTAGCAATAAAAAAAAAAAAAAATCGAAAACCACGAAATTGTTAAGATACCGTCTCTTAGAGCATGTCCAGCAATGATTTTTGCTGGGTTTCATAGGCCCAAAAATAATTTTAAAATGGTTTGGAAATAAAATTTGGTCTGAACCGTATCATTCTGATGAGTTAAATGATACGGTTTCATTGTGTACGTGGCAAAAAAAAATTCATTTGCAAAATTTTCTTTTCTCTCTTCGTTCTCGTCGCCGACGGAGAGAACAAAGATTTTCCGTCGATCTGAACCAAATCTCCGGCGATAATCTCTTCCTCTCTTCATCGGTGGTGGTCGTTCTCATGCATGTCGAATATCAGCCCTCACAGGTTCGTATTTCATCCCAAAAATCAATCTGATTTAGATTTTGTTCTGGGTTTGTTTGGATTTCTCAAGAGGAATGCTTTTGTTTGTAAATTAATACTTGTTTCGGATTTTGAATATACGGATTCGTGAGTTGTAATATGTTTTTTGTTTTGTACACTCTTAACTGATCTAAAATGGCGCTTTAAGTAAAATGTACACAGTTCAGTTAATGATGATGAGACATTAGTCATATAAGTATGTGTTTATGGTGATGGCTAGTGTCTTAGTGAATTAAATTACACAATTCACCGTAATTGAATCCAGCTTAGGTGCCATTTATTGAGGTTGTGCCTTATAATGACTTAAACTCATGTAAACAAAACACAAATCTTCTTCATTACGTATGATAATGGATTCTTCTGCTCCTTTTTCTTCCTTTCAATCCTTCACCAATCTCTTGTTCAGTCAAGAAGACCTCTCAATCCTTCACAAAGGGACTCAGTACAATTTCTCCAATTTTGTAGAAGGAGAAGGAAGCGGGACTTCGCATGTGGACTACACGTTTTCTACACAGACACCTACAAATGTGAACAATATGATGGCCAATCGAGCTCGAATTCGCGGAGAAGGAGTGCATCGACAATTGAAACAAGATTTGGTTGAGCATGTTTGGCAACATCATCACCAAAGTAACTGACTTGTGGCGACTTAATTGTCTTTTTTTCATCATCCTTATATATTTTTCTTGAATTTGTACGTTTTTTTTTCCTGTGAATTTTTAGTTTTTATGGATTTTAATATTACCTTTTGTAATCTTATGTTTTTATATATTTGATTATTCTCCATTTTGCAAATAATACTTTTTTTTAATGATACTATCACTGCTAGAAACAAATTTACTACAAGTATCATAATAAATCTCAACTAACAAAAAAATATAAAAAATAATAATAAAAAAATGGCTATGAAACTTTATGAGTTTAATGGGTGCACATGCTCTTAGATAAGGATTTTTAGAGACCGTCTCTTAAGACACCTGTCTGCACCGGATTGATTTTGGGTAAAAAAAAAAAAAAAAATTCTGACGGCTTTTCTTCTCATTCTCTCGACAATTATCAGCGAGCATATTGTCTTCTCCTTCTCTCGACGGTTTTCTTTTCTTCCGGCGAGTTTCGAGTTTCTTTAATGTGTTCCCCTTTTGCGATTTCAGGTAAAACCTTTATGTTTCCTTGATTCTATGTAGAATTTGTTCTTTAATGGAGTTTCTTTAAAGTGTTCCCCTTTTGCGATTCAATTTGATTTGGATAATCATTGTTTTTTCCCGGAAAATTCGAATTTTCTGGTTGGAAGCTGGTAGAAAAAGATTACACTCCCACTGGGTAATCATTCTTTTTTTGTTTCTCCATTGATTTCTTCACAACTTTATCGTTTTTTAATTTTTTTGGCTATATACTCTGCATTTCAAAAAATAATTCCTCATTTGATCGAGGCTGAGATTCCTTGCTGATCCTGTTAAGAAAGTGGGTCAATTTTGAATTTTGTCTGAACTTTGATGAAAAATCTCGATTTTTGATTTCCGTTGTTCTATGGGTTGATGTGGTTCATAAGGGTGATTCGTCGATGTAGACAACTATCTTGCTAGGGGTTTGTGAGATTGATGTCAATGGAGCAATAGGCTTCCTTAATTATTGCCAAATTCTCTTCTTTTAGACAATGGTTTTGGCAGTTGCAAAGAAAGCTGAATCTAGTTGAAAATTGCTTTTGCAGGGACTTTCAAGATTGTGTCCTGAAGATTTTCTAAGTGGTTTCATATGGAAGCAGCTATTGCTCAGAGGTTTCAGTACCCATCATGGGTTGATTGTAGAAATTTTGAGGGGAAGCCGCATGGTTCGTTGCGGCATACTCAGCGAGCTAAGGACGAGAAAAGGTTCAGAGGTCTTGCTTTGGCTCATTTGCATCCTGACAGAAGAAAAGATCGACGTGGATCAGTTTCTTCAGAGGTTTCATGTTCTGATAACAACTCTTCAGGTTGTTGTAAAATCATTTGGATGCTTTGATGCTTCAGGAGTATTAAATTGATGAAAAGAATCTGATTCAATCTTTGAATTTTGTAGCATTGTTGCAGGAAGTGTTCATCCATTTGATGAAGATCTAATTCTGAAGGCAAGCAATAATACCCTTTTATAACATCAAGCGACCCATCTTAATCGTATAGATTTGTTTTAGATTTTCTTGTTTTTTCTGTAAAATCTTACTGGACAATGGATACATGAGGTTTGCAGAGAAAAGCAGAAGAGGTTAAACCATATTTGAATGGACGATCTATGTACCTTGTTGGTCAGTTTCTTTGTTTGCTCCTTTGTTTGCATACGGGAAAACAACCGTATCATATATTTCAAATAAATGATATTCTAAAATATTAATTTTTTTTTTAGATTCCCTACTTGATGTTCACCATTGGACACTCCAAAATTGATGGGGTTCTAAATTTTGAAATCATCCAAAATTTATGATTAAAATAATGTTAAGAACCCTATGAGGGGTTTAGGGATGGAGATGCTCTAAGAACTTCTATTGGAGATGCTCTTACAATTTTTAAGAACTTTGTTAAATTACATTATATGATTATGTATTTTTTTTACAATATGCATCTGATCCTTCGATGCCGAAATTGGTTATTGGTGTGCCGCGACCAAGATGTTCTTGGTACGCATCAGGTAAGGGGGGGGGGACTTGGTTCGTCATCTTATGCAACATCAACCACAACCGCATCTTGTTCAAAACCGTCGAGGATTATGGGTATGTTCGTTTGTCGGCCGCATGCGGCTGCGGCATGCGGTTAAACATAGCTGTTGTTGTTCGTTTGGCAGTCGCGCGGCTGGTCGTTGCGATTGATCGTAACACTGAATATTTTCAGCGTCCATAAATTTCAAACGCATATTGCAGCGTTCAACCGCAACCGCAGGAGGCTGCGTCTGGTAAACGAACATCGTTTGACCACAACCACATCCTCCTACGACATGCAAACGAACAAACCCTATATATGATGCTAATGGCCACCAACAGCCCGGATGTTCTTGATCCGGCACTTCTCCGCCTGGGTAGGTTAGATAGAAATGAGCAATCAAGAATGGAAATCCTCAAGATCCACGCATCTGGTATTGCTAAACATGATATAAACATGGACTTGTGTTGGGCTTTTCATGAGTGTGCTTTAATAGTCCCTTCAAATCCTGTCATAACTCATTAGAATTCTAATATGGAACCCCTCCGCATCAATCTACTATATCACATGCCTGGGAAACGACTATTAGAGCTTCGTGCAGATGGAAAAACTGCTGTGGGGCTTTTCATGCCCATGTCCAACTCCCCCATTAGTATGATATTGTCCGCTTTGGGCCCAAGTGGCAAAGCCCGCACGGATTTTTTTTGGGGCTCCTTCCCAAAAGCCTCATACTAATTGGAGTTGGACATTACTTATATACTAGACAATATTTGTCTAAACTTCCGATGTGGGACTTGGATTGATATCCCAACAATCCTCCCCTCAAACCAAGGACCACACAAGCCCTTGGCCTCTCCTCCAGCGAAACCTGGCATCCATCTTGTACCGCCGTAATCACCAACGGAATCCGCCGCCTGACCTTCTGCTTCGTCAAGAAGACTTTCGACACAAGGCACCGACACCCCTAATCGCGAGGTCACCTTGAGGGCTCTCCCTCCCACAACGAACATGCAGCCCATACCCACTTCTCCAGGTCCACCTTTTGCTGAACCCGAGCTCTGATACCACTTGTTAGGATTTAAACTTGAATCCTCTTTGTCCTAATCTATCTTCGATACACAAATTAACGAACACGAGAATTGTTCACCCAGTTCACGGCCTCTAACCGCTACGTCTGGGGTGGATCCTGGATCCACAACATCCACTATAAAGAATCAATCGGAAAACACCTCCGATGTGGTTCACAATATAGATCTCTCTCACACCCAACAAACAAGAAAGAACAAAGAACAGAACTAGATTCCCCAGAGAAAACTCCTATTCTCTGTCTAGCTTTACGAGCCGCCTCTAAGGCGCTCGGAATCCCTGGAGTCTGGATTAGGTATTCCTATTGTTAAACACTTGTATTTATAACAAAGAAACCCTATAAACTTACTTGGGCCCAACTTGACACTAAAGCTTGTACTAAGCCCAACTGTTGGCCCAAGTCGGGAGTTGATTGAAGTCTGACTTCTCACAATCTCCATCTTCAGATTCAGACAGCTCTCGACTCCTCCACAAATCTTTGTTCCTTTGTCTTTCTTCCTGTTTGCTTCTTCTAGAATCTCCACCTTGATCCCAGCTTGAAATCTCCTTGTGAATTGCCCTTTGAACCTTTGACTCCTGGCTCTAGACTTGGCACTTTGATCTTCATGTAAACTTGTCATTCTGCAACTTGATTCACTTTGGTGTTCTTTGATTCTTCTCCTGTACACTGAGCTTAATCAAACACTCCTTGAATTGTAAGCAGCTAACCCTGAATCATACATGCTTCAAACCTGAAACAATCCCTGATTCAACACCTTCTCTGACAAAACATATCAGCCTTGAACTCCTTTTGTACCGCTGTTACTCCTAACAGAACACGCCATCCAACCATACTGCTGAACAGACTTTCGACACAACCATGTTCATGCATCATGCTTTACAGAACCTTGCTGACAAACCAATTCCTCTTGAATCAACTGCAGAAAACCTCTAAGTCATTTATGCTTCATTTCCCTGAAACCGTCTTTGACTTACCAAGACACCACTGAACCTGAACACCTTTTTGAACATCACTTTGCACCGCTGCTATTGCCTGCAGAACCCTCCTCCTAACTCCACCTGGCTAAGAAGACTCTCGATACAAATACATTTGTTCAACCTTCTGTTCAAATCCCTTCTGCATCAGCAGAACCATCCAACCAACAGACTCGAACTGTTTGGTAAACCTGTCTCACATCAACAACCTTGTGAAATGCCCGAGACACCATGTTACAACCCTTAGCACTTCATCTCTAGAACCCTTGAAGCCGCTTCCTTGCTGTAAACATACCCTGCATCACATCACATGTATGCAAAACCACCTATCTTTGACACTAGCATCTTCTCCCTTAGAAATCAACATGAATCTTCACTTGAGATCCCTGCAAGTCAACCCTGCAAAAGATTCATCCACCAGACTTCTCTAAGATGCAAATAAGTATACCAGAACTCTGCTTGTTCTCCTTTCCCAATGCAGCTTTTGCCATCTGCATTCTGATCCTTTCTTGGATCCCTCTTCAATTGCTAAAACTTGCAACTGATATCCAAATGTCTTCACCATCATCAAGCAACAAAGCTCTAAAGCTTTCCTTCTAACCCCGGTTGCAACCTGATTATGCTTGAACATGTAGACACTTCCATCTGCTCCTGGACCTCTATCCACCAACTTGAGACTAACCCTGCAAACCAAAACTCCTCAAACCATAACCATACAAATCTGTCTTTGACCCCAACAGATTCCTTGATCTTGTTCCATACTCATTCTGCAACTCTCCTTGAACTAAATCCTGAAGCCTTTCTCGATATTCAACCAACCAATAACACTTCAAACTTCTAAGGCGTCCCTCAGTCCCATGAATTCTCTTCCAACGGCAAATTTTGAACCCTGAACACCATCTCTTGTGTTCTCCCAAGACTTCAATTCCCTGAATTTTTCAGACCCTGAGCAACCAGAAACAACCAATCAAAACATCACAAATTGTACCTTGTGATTCCACGGTTTGACCCTTGAGATTGACGATGCAATTCTGATTCTCTGATTTTAATCTGAACCAACAACCCATCATATACCGGAGATAACTCCACCTTAAACCAATCTCTAATTTGTTGCACTTTTCTGTCTCCTCTGTGATATTATGTCCATTGAGCTCCTGTCTATTCTCTTTGCATATTCCCTTATGCAATTTTAGACAATTTCTCTTTAATTAAAACTGGGCTTGTTTTAATCTCTGGCCCAACTGAATTTTCTTCCAAAATCCCTTTTAAATTCGGACTCGGGCCCTGTGCACAATCTTGGCCCAACAGATTTTTGTCCAAAACCTTCATTAATTCGAATTTGGGCCATGCACAATCTTGGCCCAATTTTTTTTTATTCAGCGCCTGGGCTCTCTCCTTTCTTCTTCTCTTGTTTTCGGCCCAATCATTTTTTTTTCGGCCCAACTCAGGCCCAGCTAGGGCCCAGTTTGAAGAAACCCTAGCTTCTCCTCTTCTCACGCGTCTTCTTCCTCGACGCGACTCCGCCGCCGATCTACCTTGTCGCCGTCGCCATCTCCAGCGACATCACCGGCGACGACGCGCCTTCGCCGCCAACCCTGGACGACGTTCTCCGCTCGTGAAGAAGACCGGCACCTCCTTCCTTCTCCGGCAATAATCCCTGACGCGATTCTCCTTCTCCGACGACCTCTCTGCAAATTCCCGGCGATTCCTCGCCACACAGAAGCTTGAGATTCCGGTGTCGGCCAGAACCGCCTCCACATCTCGATCGCAAAATCGAACCCGAACGGTGGCTCTGCTTTTTTTCGGCGTCTTCTCTGCCACCGTCGCTTGCCAGATCCGCGAAGCTTCTTCTTCAGCTGTTTCCGGCGAATCATCCACCTTTGCCTCCGACCAGAACCACCTCCGGCAACTTTTCCTTCCTCGACGGCGAGAACCAGCCGTGACATCACCACTCCTTTGATCCGAACCACCGCGAATCTTCTTCTCCGATTCTCTTTTTTGAAATTTCCAGACCGCCGGACTCTTCCCCTCTGATTATACCCAATCAGATTCACATGTGTAAACCCACACGTACCAGAAACTCTAAGACTTTGAAAACATCCGTTTCACATAGAAGCTTCAACACATCACCAATTCTCCATCCGTTTCTTCCTGTGTGAGAGATCGATGTTCTCGTCAAAATTATAAATCGAAGAACCTGACGCTCTGATACCACTTGTGGGGCTTTTCAAGCCCATGTCCAACTCCCCCATTAGTATGATATTGTCCGCTTTGGGCCCAAGTGGCAAAGCCCGCACGGATTTGTTTTTGGGCTCCTTCCCAAAAGGCCTCATACTAATTGTAGTTGGACATTACTTATATACTAGACAATATTTGTCTAAACTTCCGATGTGGGACTTGGATTGATATCCCAACAACTGCATTTCTAATTAATTTCTAGATTCTCGAAGAAAAAACATTGAAAAAAATTCCATTCGGTAAACTAACGCTTTTGGATGATACTAGCTCAAACAATAAGTCCAACCGTTGAAGCCCTCCTGCCTCCTTTAACAAAACAAAAAGAAGTCCTCCTGCATGCCGACAACAAAATTACTAATTATGGACGGTAAAGCTTGAGAGTTGACTTGAAACTTGCTGGTTACCTTAAAAAAAAAAAATTGCGACCCAATTTGGTTAGAGCATCTCCAATAGGAGTATGTTAAGAGGTTCTTAACTAAAAAAAAATAATAATAATAAATAATTGTGAACAGTGTAAGAACCGGTTTTTAAATAAGAACTTTTAGAACCGGTTTTTAAGAGGGGTTCTTATACTGTTCATGCCATGTGTCAACCCTTAATTCGCAAAAAAAAAAATTTTGGCCAGATTTTTTGTTTGCTAGATTTTCATAACTTTAA
This sequence comes from Eutrema yunnanense, assembly GCA_002933935.1. NCBI lineage: Eukaryota > Viridiplantae > Streptophyta > Magnoliopsida > Brassicales > Brassicaceae > Eutrema > Eutrema yunnanense. The sequence continues at coordinate 214,010 of PKML01012784.1, read as the reverse complement.
CTTAAAAAAAAAAATTCTTAACATTTTTTTAAAAAAACCTTTTTCATAAAATCAACTTTAAAATTCTAAATTTTTTTCTTACATATTAATGAATTGGAATTTTTACATATTAATTTTTTTTTTAAGATTCAAAAATTCTAAACTTCTTCTTCCTGAAGTTTCGGCAATATTTTGTACGTTTTAAATTTCATAAAATGCAATAAAATTTTGGTTTTATAAAATATAGTATGTTTATAATTTAATTTACAAAGTAAATTAAACTTAAGAAAATTAATTAATTTTTTTTTAAGAACCCCAAGTGAGGTTCTACCATTGGAGGAGCCAAAACATAAAAATTCTTAAACAGGTTCTAAACTTTCATTTTAATAAAAATTATGAATAAAAAATTGGTAAAAACCCCTTAGGATGTTCTACCATTGGAGATGGTTATAAATTGATCCAAACAATCGAATGCGACCCAATTTGGTTATAAATTGACCCCAAAAAAAAATGCGTCCCAATTTGGCTATAAATTGACCCCAAAAAAAAATGCGACCCAATTTGGTTACTAAAAAAAATGTGACCCAAAAAAAAAATCGTGTTTCTATGTAAAAAATATCGCTATAAATACAATATGGTTGATGTCCCAATTTGAAATGCATGGTACGTAAACTTTAAATGCGACCCATGTTGGTTATGCTGTGCATTGGCTTCCAACTTCCAAGCACTTACGGTGAATCTACAATATTAACACGCAACTCACGATTATGGGTTCTGAGAGCATCCTCATTGAGGAGTTCTCATAAGAGTATTTCACTTTGATTTTTTTTTTTAATATTATTTAAATAGGAGAGTATCTCAAAAAGTTGAGATACCCACACCAATGAGATATTTTGGTATGGTATCTCAACTTTTTTAGATGCTCTTTCAATTGAATAATATTAATTTTTTTTTTCCTAAGTTGAGATACCTTCATGAGAACCCCTCAATGAGGGTGCTCTCAGATACATTTAGAGCATCTGCATCGGTCATGTTTTTAATGGTGTCTCACCATTAAAAAAATAAAAACAATTGAAATAGTAAGAGAGAGAAAAAGAAAAAGTTCAAAAAGCGAGACATGGTGTCTCGTGTGAGACACAAACCAAAAAATTGTAAGACATTTTCTTAAATGTGTCATTTTTCTATTGGTTCAATTTTATATTTTAATTAATTATATTAAAAATTTAATATTTTATTCGGAAGACACCCATATGGTGTCTTAAACCGTTGCAGATGGTCTTATAACCAAAAAAATTCTTAATTAAACTTAAGAAAATTAATTAATTTTTTTTTAAGAACCCCAAATGAGGTTCTACCATTGGAGGAGCCAAAACTTAAAAATTCTTAAGGAGGTTCTAAACTTTTATTTTACCAAAATTTATGAATAAAAAATTGGTAAGAACCCCTTAAGGTGTTCTACCATTGGAGATGGTTATAAATTGACCCAAACAATCGAATGCGACCCAATTTGGTTATAAATTGACCCCAAAAAAAAATGCGTCCCAATTTGGCTATAAATTGACCCCAAAAAAAAATGCGACCCAATTTGGTTACTAAAAAAAATGTGACCCAAAAAAAAAATCGTGTTTCTATGTAAAAAATATCGCTATAAATACAATATGGTTGATGTCCCAATTTGAAATGCATGGTACGTAAACTTTAAATGCGACCCATGTTGGTTATGCTGTGCATTGGCTTCCAACTTCCAAGCACTTACGGTGAATCTACAATATTAACACGCAACTCACGATTATGGGTTCTGATAGCACTTTCATCGAGGGATTCTCATGAGTATCTCACTTTGATTTTTTATTTTTTAATATTATTTAAATAGGAGAGTATCTCAAAAAGTTGAGATATCCACACCAATGAGATACTTTGATATGGTATCTCAACTTTTTGAGATGCTCTTTCAATTAAATAATATTAATTTTTTTTTTTTTAAGTTGAAATACTTTCATGAGAACCTCTCAATGACGGTGCTCTCATATACATTTTATAACCAAAAATTGATTTACTGTGAGTCTGTCTGATCAGAGAGACTGTCGAATCTTACAAACCCCACACATTAACTTGCTAACTTCGTGGCTCCTTCATGCTTCACACAAATTATATTTCTATTATTTTTGTTTAAAGCATTCATTTAGTTTACTTATAAATACTGAACGTAACAACTCTATATACACAAATTTCAACAACAACAAAAAACTTCCACGAGCTTTCTGATTCATATTTCATTATTCATAAAAATATATAAACGACGCCGTATGACGTATTTGTCACCGAGTGTTAGAAACATTGCGATGCCATGTGTTTTGGAGGAAGCACAGTATATCTTTCCCGACGGATCACCTACGCTCGTCGAATTACTGAAAGACTGCGACAGTTTCCGGAAGGAAGATTCCGGCTCCGGCGACAGAAGCGACGATCCAGCTCATCACATAATAGATGTGGAAGCCTTACACGTACGACGTGTGCCGTACGTTTTAGCTTTTAACAATCTCGAATACAATGTCACATTTCGCCGGCGGTTCGATTTCTCGTGGCGAAGCTCCGTTTCGGTGAAGACTCTACTCGATGATGTTTCCGGCGAGGCATGCGACGGGGATATCCTCGCCGTTCTCGGTGCAAGCGGAGCCGGGAAATCGACCTTTATCGATGCATTGGCGGGACGGGTTGCAAAGGAGAGCCTGAAAGGCACTGTAACTCTAAACGGAGAGAATGTTTTGGAGTCTCGATTGTTGAAAGTGATATCGGCGTATGTGATGCAAGACGATCTCCTATTTCCCATGCTCACCGTCAAAGAAACCCTAATGTTCGCTTCCGAGTTTCGTCTCCCGAGAAGCTTGTCCAAACCTAAGAAAATGGAACGTGTTCAAGCCCTAATCGACCAATTAGGGCTCAGAAATGCGGCTGATACAGTAATCGGAGACGAAGGACACCGTGGAGTCTCCGGCGGAGAGCGGCGACGCGTCTCAATCGGAATCGACATCATCCACGATCCTATCGTTTTGTTCCTCGACGAGCCTACATCGGGATTGGATTCCACAAACGCATTTATGGTGGTGCAGATTCTTAAACGAATCGCTCAAAGTGGCAGCATAGTAATTATGTCGATCCATCAACCTAGTCCTCGAATCCTTGATTTGCTTGATCGGCTTATCATCTTATCTCGCGGCAAGAGTGTGTTCAATGGATCTCCGGCTAGTCTTCCTTCTTTCTTCTCCGATTTCGGTCATCCCATCCCGGAGAGAGAGAACATCACAGAGTTCGCACTTGATCTAATTCGACAACTTGAAAGATCCACCGAAGGAACCAGACATCTAGTAGAATTCAACGAAAAGTGGCAGAAAAAGCAATTTGCTCGAGCCACGCCACAAACTGCATCTCACCAATGTTTATCCTTAAAAGAAGCCATCGATGCAAGTGTATCTAGAGGCAAACTAGTCTCAGGATCATCAAGATCCAACCTCATGTCCATGGAAACAATATCTTCATACGCAAACCCACCGTTGTTTGAAACATTCATCTTAGCCAACCGATACGTGAAAAACTGGATCCGGATGCCCGAACTCGTAGGAACACGGATAGCTACCGTCATGATGACTGGTTTTCTCTTAGCCACTGTCTATTGGAAGCTAGACAACACTCCAAGAGGTGCACAAGAGAGATTGACCTTCTTCGCATTCGTCGTGCCCACAATGTTCTACTGTTGTTTAGACAATGTCCCGGTTTTTATCCAAGAACGATACATTTTCTTAAGAGAGACAACGCACAACGCATACAGAACATCTTCATACGTCATATCCCATTCTCTCGTGACCCTGCCTCAGCTAATTACCCCGTCCATAGTATTTGCCTCCATCACATTCTGGACGGTTGGTTTGAGCGGTGGGCTAGAAGGTTTCTTCTTCTATTTCCTCATAATCTACGCCTCGCTTTGGTCTGGATCCTCTGTCGTTACCTTCGTATCTGGTGTTCTTCCGAATATCATGTTAAGTTACATGGTCGCCATTTCCTATCTCGCCTACTGTTTACTCTTGAGTGGATTCTACGTCAACCGAGATCGTATACCGATCTACTGGATGTGGTTTCATTACATTTCACTGCTCAAGTATCCCTACGAAGCTGTGCTAATCAACGAGTTTGATGACCCGTCTCGTTGCTTTGTTAAGGGAGTTCAAGTATTCGACGGTACTCTTATCGGAGGAGTGTCTGATTCGGGAAAGGTTAAACTCCTTGAAACTCTGGGTAGATCTCTGAGGACGAAGATAACGGAGTCAACATGCTTGAGGACTGGGTCTGAGTTACTTACCCAGCAAGGTATTACTCAACTGAGTAAGTGGGATTGCTTGTGGATTACGTTATCTTGTGGCATCTTTTTTAGGATCTTGTTTTACATTGCCTTGCTGTTTGGGAGTAAAAATAAAAGGAAATGAAGGTAGTAGTCCCTACAACAAACAAGTCTGTGCGTTAGCTACATATTTATGCACTTAAACTTATAAATTATTAGCTTTAATTCTCGATCGTTTTGTTGTAGTTTTGTGGTCAAGTTGTAGCATTTAAATCGTTTAATCTCTATGTATTCTTCTTGAATACTATTGTAAAAGAAAAGTATTTTTCTGTAAAACCCAAATTAGCATAATTATTTGGATATACAATTAAATTTCAAGCACTTCAGCACATATACAATTAAATTTAGTGAATACATTAATCACATTATAATTTACACGATTTGGTAGAGAATGGACATTGTAATTGTCAGATTCAATGACAAAAATTCAAACATTTCAGCACACATTTAATTTCGAACCACTTTAATACAAATACTATTAAATTGAAAAAAAATTAAATACGCCATTCAATTGGAGCCACTTGATGTGCAAAATTTTCACCCATCAATTGTAATGGAGTAACTAGATTTTAACACGTGCACCGGCGCAGATTTTTTTTATACTTATATATATACATATATATATATATATAATTTTATAATTTTCCTGGTGAGACCAGCTAGTCCGGTTATAACTCTAAAACCTGGATCCAGACAACAATACGGTCATGTTATAGTTCTAAAATTCGATATTATAAAATTTAATAAAACTCGTAAAAATTCAGCAAATAACCGTGAACTGGACATATTAATCGTTGATCCGGGCGGATCATGGTTCCATAATAATTCAATCAGAGAGTTTTCTTTATTATTTTTATTGAGTCATTCAGATTTTACATTATGGTACTTTATGATCTTCTTCCGTTTGTGAATAATACTATATCAAAAAAATTAATAATTACTTTGTCAGTTAGACATATCCTTTTTAAACATATATTAGTGATTTGTTAGTTTTTATACTTATATATATATGTGTGTGTGTCGTATATATATATATATATATATATATATATATAATTTTATTAATTGTTGATTGCGGTCGAACTGGGTTAACCTATGGATCCGGTGGGTCGAAGGAAACTTCTATTTGGTTCATGTGTCAGATTTCAAAATATTTATTTAATGTATTAACATAAAATTTCTTATGATTTAAGTTAGAATCATAAAATCTAGCGGAATTATTTAAACAATTTTGTTTGATATTTTCAACTTAAAATCTCTAAAATCTAATATGATTTTCATCCGAGTTAAAATTTTAATCCATATTGAGGGCGAGTGACAATTTTTATATCTTTTATGGGGTTTTTATATTGTATGTAAAGATATATTTATGGTATGACATGTATGAATTAAAATTAATTATTTTAGCTATCCAACTTTTCTGACCCATTTTGTAAACTTTGTTATTATGGGAATTTAGATTAGTACACAATCAATCTATATATTTATGAGTGTTAAAATGCTAATCCGCTTTTTTTAAATCTGCCTCAAGCCTAATACATTGGATCTTTTGACAAACAAATTCGTAAAAGATGGCGATTATAAAAACATAACCCTAACCCACCCATCATATTACCGTATAATATAAATATTTACTAATTTCGAATATTTTAATTTTTAAAATAATTGATTATGATAACAAAAATACAATAACATATTTGTTTATCATCTGTGTTATTATGAGAATATTATTTAAATTCAAATATTTAGATTAAATCTAAATTAATATATCTAATCTATTAAAACAAGGGTGAATTGCATGCATATTACTTTTGGGAGAGCTAATTAGGTAACTACCTTTTCAATGCAATCAATTAAGTTTCTAACAATAGTCAACTGTCCTGAATAATGGGAATTGTCGAAAAAGCCCTTCCTCCCTTATTCTGGACATTGCTTTTTCTCTGACTGAAAGCGACATGTTTGTGTAAAAGGTGTAGATACTAATGTCTATTTTTGTTCTCTTTCCTCTTACTGACGGCATAGTAACAATAATCTGTGTAGATATGTTATAAGTATAGATATGTTATATGTAAAAGGTGTAGGTGAATAATCTGTGTAGATATGTTATATGTAAAAGGTGTAGGTGAATAATCTGTGTAGATACTTATTGACGGCATCATTTAGATACTAATGTATATTAATAGATATGTTATTGTATTTTTGTTATCATAATCTGTGTTATTATGAGAATATTATTTAAACTTATTGACGGCATCATTTAGAATTTGTCTTTCTCTTTCCTCTTACTATTTCTCTTTCCTCTTTCTCTTTCCTCTTTTCCTTCTCTTTCTCTTCTCTTTATGTGAAAGAGAAAAGTAGTTGGCTATTTAATTATTAACTGATGTCATCACTCGTACCAGTCATAAATGATGCCGTCAATAAGTTTTATATACGTGAAAATAGTCGTCTATTTGTGTGAGTAATTAGTGTTGACTACTTTTACTTGTAGTTCAATTGTTTATTTTTGCTAAATATATAGTTAGTTATTTAATTATTTATGTATGAGTCCTTATTTTTAGTTTTCTGCGTTGGGGGTATAACTGTATGGAGTAGCTAGTCACCTATTTATTTGACTGATTATATTGAAAGTATTCATCTTTAATTTTGGGGGGGGGGGTTAATAGTGAAAACAGTTGAGTATATTGACTTCTCACATGTTTTGTATAATTAACTATTAAGTGCGGATATACAACTCTTGATATTTGAATATGTATCTTGTTTCTGTAGTATTGGGTTTTGTCCACGTGAAAATAGTCGTCTATTTGTGTGAGTAATTAGTTTTGACTACTCTTATTTGTAGTTGAATCGTTTATTTTTGCTAAATAGTTGGTTATTTAATTGAGTATGTATGAGTTCTTATCTTTAGTTTGCTGCATTTGGGGTATAACCGTATGGAGTAGTCACCTATTTATTTGACTAACTATATTTAAAATATTCATCTATAAATTTTGGGGGTTAATAATGAAAGTAGTTGAGTATATTGACTTCTCACATGTTTTGTATAATTAACTACTAAGTGCGGATAGATAACTCTTGATATTTGAATATGTATCAGAATAAGATAGTCTGCTACGCAATCACGGCTATATAATGTACTAAATAGTATATCGATGAAAAAATGAATTATATAGTGAATTATCTTTATAATTGTCTATTATAGTCAACTATTTGCTATATAATGTATTAAATAGTAACTATTATACTAGTTAACTATACAATATTTAACTATTTAGAAAAAAAAGTTGACTATAATTTCATCTAGCTAATGAATGTTGCTACACCACAAATATCTCTTCAGTTTTTTTAGTTCAATCTTTCATCTCCATCTCCATCTCCATCATCAGGCTCACCAGTGTTGGCCACATTTGGACCGTGCAAAGTTTCTAAAATTGAGAAACAGAATATGTAAGTTTGGAGCAGTTAACTATATGTGAAAATAGTTAACTACATAAAAATAGTTGACTATTTGTGGTATATAGTTAACTACATGTGAAAATATAACCGATTATTTGTAATTAAAATTCATAGTTATCTAATATAGTTGACTATATGGTAAAAAAAAAATTATATAGGGAATTATTCTTATAATTGTCTATTATAGTCAATTTTTTGCTATATAATGTACTAAATAGTAACTACTATAGTCTGTTACGCAAAAACAATTATGTACACTGAGTAATCAAATATAATAACATGGTAGTCAGAAACTAGTGTATCGAAAGTAATCAACTACTATAATCAAACCGATAATGAAACTATGAGAATAAGGTAGTTTAGTACGCAATAACAACTATATAAACATAGTAGTCAACTAATTACTTATATTTGTGGCAATCTAATATATGAATATGGTAGTCAATAACTTGTGGGGTGACAAATATAGAAAGTAATTAAATATTATAGACAGAAAGAGAACGAAACTATGAGAATAAGATAGACAATTACAGAAAACAAATCGATAGCTAATCTATTCGAATAATATAGTTTGCCACTCAAACATTACTACATAACACACAATAGTCAACTATCAGATATATAAGACAATAACTAACTATTATACATTAACACAGAAACGAAAATCTGGGAAAGGTGTCTAATTTGGGTCGTAGATGTAGGTTGGGTTACAGATCTAGTGTACATTTATAACTATGACAATAAAATAGTCCATTGCGCAGAGCCAATTATCGTAGTCAACTATATGCATATGTGTAGAAAGCAGATATACAACTATTCTAAATAACACCATATTGAACCTATGGTGCCTAATTTGAGAATAATCTGGTCCGAAGATGGAATCTGAGATACAAATCTATTGAACATGCATACAAATTCGAGATGAATCGAACGATTGAATAAGAGATTGAACAAATCTCAATGTCATAAAAGAGATTCAAAATCTATGATATATTAAATCAATGAGGAGAAGATAGACAATTACGGAAAATAGTAAATATATGAGGAGAATCAACTAATGTAGACAAAGAGATATTAAATCTATGAGGATAAGATAGACAATTATGGAAAAATAAAATGATAGATAAGCTATGAGGATTAGATAGTCCGTCAAGCAAGCATTACTACATAACACACAAAGATAGGAAACTGTTGGGTCCGAATTTAGCACCCTAAATCCAGCCCGAATAAGCATGCTCAACAATGAAGGCTCGGCCCACGACGAGGTCTCATGAGACTGTTTACAAGCTGAAGTAAGAAAGGCACAAGTTAAAACAAGCGTGCTGGGAGCAGCGAGCATGCTGAAAGCACCGAGCTCGCAGGAAAGGAGCGAGCTCGCAGAAAGACAATAGTACAAGCTCGGCCAAAGTTCAAACCAAGTCAAACACATTAAATGTGATTTTATAGAATCAAGCTGAGCATTTAATCAAAGATCACGAATTCAATTCCAAGTTTTAATTTAGATTTAGACGTTTATATTTTTTGAACATGTATAAGTTCGAAGGTGAACCTCATTGTAAAGATAATCGGATTCTTGGCTAAAAATAATAACAATACAATTTTCCTCTCATTTTGAATTCCCAAAAGTTCTTACGACCTGAAAAGCCAAGGATTGAAGTTGTGAGATTCTGCTCTCACAATTTGGCGTCGTCTGTGGGGAGAAGCAAAACAATTTCCTTCTTATAACCCATGAATTTTATCATTCGAAAAAGGATAATGTCGAGCACAACAAACGTTTCCATTACCACCTCAGAAGCGAACATCACATCTGGGATCAACGAAATTGTCGTTCCTTCGGGACATGCAATCGTAAACCAGCCGGCTCCGGATCAAATAGCTGAGATCCGGAACCTGATATCGGTTCTCATAAAATAAAATCGCCTAATCGCAGCTCGCCAAGACGACCTAGAAAGAGTGGTTCAGGCTGGCACGATCGGGCGACCTGTTCCCCGACCTGAGAACGTGGTCGAAAATCCTGCCCAGCTGGGCCAAGGATTCCTGCTTCAACCTCAATACAATTACGGGAATGGTTCAGGCTCATGCAGCATGCCTGAATTTGAGTCAATCAAGAAGTACTATGAAGACACCAACGTCGAGCTGTAACGGATGAGATTGCAGATCCACACCGCTCTGAACTCGGCACCTGATATAGATCGGGTGATTGATGAAGTCAGTCAGACTCCATTCACCTCACGGATCGCGAGCCCCCAGCTTGGCGATGTCGGGAACATCTGATTTCCCGGTATAACGGAAAAACTGACCCCAAGGCATTTATGAGAAGTTTCAAATTCGCCTTTTCAAGGGTGCAACTACTAGGGAGCGACCTCGAGTCAGCACGCTGCCGTTTCTTCGCCGAAAATCTAACAGATTCGGCCTTGGAATGGTTTACCTCCCTGAAGCCGAACTCAATTGACAACTTCATCCAACTTCAAGCTGCATTCTTGAAGCAATATTCGGTATTTATCAAGATCGAGACCTCGGAGGCCGATCTGTGGGTACTTACTCAAAAGCCAGGTGACTCGTTGCGAAAGTACATTGACAATTTTAAAGCCGCCAATGCAAAAATCGCCGATCTACATAACCCAACGGCACTGAAAGCCCTCCAAAACGGACTGCTAAAAACCTCAAAATTCTTTGAGGAGCTCACAGTTCGGGAGTCCGTATCACTAGATGATGCACTACACCGCGCCTCTCGCTGGATAATTCTCGAGGAGGCAGTGACACATACCTGGGAGGAACCCATGGAATGCGATGAATTTGAAGAAATATTACCATTACAATGAAATATATTTGTAAAAATCGAACTACGAAAAGGCTTGATCCCTCCTCAGGGTACGTAGGCAACCTCATAAGGGCGCATCTATTAAAATAAAAAAATCTTCTTCTCTTAAGCATTTTAAACGCAGCCTGAGATCTTTTCAGCTTCTATCTACAAGTTAAAAGCTTACTCCATAAATGAACAGCCTTACGAATTAGAGCATGCTGCCAGCTAGCATGACTCGACTTTGCGTCTAAATTGCAAGGTCACAACATTTTTAGTCTCTAAACGACAACAACCTTTACGTCTAAACTGGTTAGGTTGCATGTCTGCCTCTAAACGGCTTCGACCTTGCATCTTAAAATCGCCTGGTCAGCTCCCTATGTCTCTAAACGACCTGGGAACAGGGTCTCTAAACGGCCTAGGTCCCTGGCTAAAAAAAAATGCCTTTGACTCATTGAAAAGTGTCAGCCTCTAAATGGCGAAAGGCTTGATCTTACGTCTTAAAATCGCATAATACTTCTTAAGGCAAAATAGCTTGGTTTGCCTTCGACCTTGCGTCTTAAAATCGACTGGTCAGCTCCCGAGGTCTCTAAACGACCTGGGAGCAAGGTTTCTGAAACGGCTTCGACCTTGCGCCTTAAAATCGCATGGTTAGCTCCCTAGGTCTCTAAACGACCTGGGAGCAGGGTCTCTAAACGACATAGGAGCAGAAATTGAGCATGCTAAAAGCAGCATGAAGTTCTTCAAACTTCCATCTCCAAGCTAAAAGCTTAATTACTTAAATGAACAGCCTCACGAGCTAGAGCATGCTACCAGCTAGCATGACTCGACTTTGCGTCTAAATTGCAAGGTCACAACCTTTAGTCTCTAAATGACAACAACCTCTACGTCTAAACTGTTTAGGTTGCATGACCGCCTCTAAACGGCTTCGACCTTGCGTCTTAAAATCGCCTGGTCAGCTCCCGAGGTCTCTAAACGACCTGGGAGCAAGGTCTCTAAACGGCCCAGATTTTTGGCTGAAAGACTGTCTTTGATCCATTGAAAAGTGTCAGCCTCTAAATGGCGAAATTGATTCTAAGGAAAAACGAAAGATTTTTAAAGATCAAAGTAAATAAAATTGAGCCTCCTCGCAGGAGCATAAGTTCAACCAAAAGGCCCACTAGGGCATAACAAGTTCAAATTCAAACAGGATTTAAAGATCAATTGGATCTCGAGATTGCAAGACCGCATCCTCAGTGACACATCACTAAGGATGTTGGGGGGCTACTGTTGGGCCCGAATTTAGCACCCTAAATCCAGCCCGAATAAACATGCTCAACAATGAAGGTTCGGCCCACGACGAGGTCTCATGAGACTGTTTACAAGCTTAAGTAAGAAAGACACAAGTTAAAACAAGCGTGCTGGGAGCAGCGAGCGTGTTGGGAGCAACGAACATGCTGAAAGCACCGAGCTCGCAGGAAAGGACCGAGCTTGTAGAAAGACAATAGTACGAGGCCAAAGTTCAAACCAAGTCAAACACATTAAATGTGATTTCCTAGAATCAAGCTAAGCATTTAATCAAAGATCACGAATTCAATTCCAAGTTTTAATTTAGATTTAGACGTTTATATTTTTTGAATATGAACCTCATTGTAAAGATAATCGTATTCTTAGCTAAAAATAATAACAATACAATTTTTTTCTCATTTTGAATTCCCAAAAGTTCTTACGACCTGAAAAGCCAAGGATTGAGGTTGTGAGATTCTGCTCTCACAGAAACCACCAAACCCAAGTAAAAGAAATATATAGCATACTGCAATTTAAGATAGAAGAAAACAGATCAGATCTTGGATCTAATTTTATTATGAGAAAAAAAAAGTAATTAAAGGAGGGATTTTTATTTTACCCTTGAGACTTCATGGGTAAGCTCTGTTCTTTCTTCTTCTCCGTCTCTGCTGGCGGAACGGCCTTCAAATCCGCCATAGTTATTGTGCCTCCGACATTTTTTTTGAATCTGAGCTTTTGGGTGAGAAAATAGGAAGAACAACCAAGTTACAGTGAATCAGCGACGAGTTGGCTCAGAGAGAAAATGATGTCTGATAAACTGTGTTTTTACCGGTTTTTAACATTTGTTTTTGTGTCTTTTATCGAGTCAAAGTTTTTCGTTGAGAGTTTTTTAGTCTTTTATCGAGTTTTTTCAGGTTTTAGGTGATTTTGGGAGAAAATGAGCCGTTTTGGGTGAAAATGAGCATATGGAGATGTAGAGTGATACAGAGACGTCAGAAGTTTGGCATTCGTTAAAGGACTTCCCACAGATGGATCGAGCTCAAATTTTTATACAAGATAGAGATGTGAATTATATTTCATTTGCAAGTAGTTTGAAGAACATCCAACGGTGCAATCAAAAGTTATACCCAATTTACTGAAGACAGGTCAATCTGCCTCGCAGAAGAAGCATGCGCAGAGATGACCCATCCGAGAGCACAATATCGACCGATCTAAGACATGGATCGATCGATATGGTCCCCTAGGCAAAGAAGGAAATTCGATTTTTCCTGTTTCGGCCCAGATCCACCCAATTTCGACTCTGGACGACTGGAGACCTATATATACCTATTTTTAGCCATTCTTTTTAGGTTAAGCTTTATTTTCTACAGACTTTTTACATCTCTTTCTTTGGAGAGACGAAATCTGACTCTACAGATTTTTGAAAAGATTTATAAACCTTAATTTATTATTTTGATTGGATTATGATTTCTTCTTCATCTCTTTGTGGTTTCTCTGATTCTATGTCTGAGTAATCTCTTAGTTAGGTTTTAGGGTTTCAAAGGAACTTCATGAATCGTTGAATCAGATTTGTTAGAATAGGGATCTATCTTCTAGTTCTTCATCTATTGTTGTTCTTAGTGCTGAAACTTGATTAGCTACCTAGTTTCTGATCTTAGGTTGTTTAACGCATCAAAAATGTTTGTTTAAGAATCTGAAAGAACATAGGTGAGCAAAACGTCATTAACCAACGAAAGCTGATGTTAAGGCGTTTTGTGAACATATCAAACTCGATCTTAAAGCATGTTTAGTTTCCTGAATTCAAACGACATTTTAGAATCTTAGGTTATTAGGCATAGTAATTAATACTACGATAATAGGTTGATTATAAAACAGTGATTTGAGTTCTAGAACGTGCTTAATGATTTCCATGTTCGACTCTCTGATTTGTGATTCTTGATTTCCTGCGAATTACCCGAAGACCTAGCGTTTCCCTCCATCAAACTTATATCGTTTTATCTGCATTCTTAGATTTTAGAAGTTACAAACCATAAACAATTGCATTCGTCTTATATTTACTTTCCTAAATCAATGTCATCGGTAATGGAGAAGAGATCCATAGCCGAGAGAAAGAGAGAATAAGGTTTGTATAAAAAGCTCTCGAGAAAAAAAATTGACAATTGTTTTGTGGGTTCGAGAACTCTTTACGAGATGAAGAGAAATAAAGATGTGAAGATTTGAATCGATAAAAAAAAAAGTAATATTGGAAAGCAAAGTACAGAATAACAAAATGTCCGAAAAGAAAAAAAGTTGAGTGCTATGGTTTTATAATTGATAGCATAGTATGAAGTAGACAATGGATTGTTTGGTATTTTACCACCACTTCCCCCTATAATGTTTTATTTCTCTTTTATTTTCTTAATTTGATCATGGGAAAGTGTCACCACACTTAATTTCCCTTAAAACAAAGTGACGTGACTTTTTGTGTACAAACATGAAAAATGCATATAAGTCTATTTTTTTCTGGATAACTTATAACTTTTAGATTTTTGTGGATAATTATCCTTATTTTCAAACAGAATAATTTTATTTAATTAAAATTTTATTTTTTTGAGATAAAATTTCAAATACAAACCATAATCTTCTAAACCATTGATATCACAAAAGTTTTAATTTTGGTTATATTTTATATTAATTTAATTCCGAAAATTAAAAATTATTTTAGATTATTTTAGATTTTCTTAAATATAGGTTAGATTATTTACCAAAAATCAGAAATTAGTTATTATCTTCAAAAATAATAAATAAGATATTAATTTAGATTGAATTTAAATATTCAAATTTAAATAATATTCCCAAATAACTATATGTTATTGTATTTTTTTTTATATTCCCATCAATCATCTTAAAAATTCAAATATTTGAAATTAGTAAATATTTATATTATACGGTAATTTGATGAGCGGGTTAGGGTTATGTTTTTATAATCATCAACTTTTTATTTGTCAAAAAATCCAATGTAGTAGGCTAATTTGAGGCACATTAAAAAACAGGTTAGCATTTTAACACTCATAAATATATAGATTGATTTTGTAGTAATCTAAATTCACATAATAACAAAGTTTACAAAATGGGTCAGAAAATTTGGATAGCTAAAATAATTAATTTTAAATCATGCATGTCATACCATAATTATATATTTCCATACAATATTAAAAACCATAAAAGATATATAAAAAATTGTCACTCGCCCTCTATATGGATTAAAATTTTAACTCGGATGAAAATCATATTAGATTTTAGAGATTTTAAGTTGAAAATATCAAACAAAATTGTTAAAATTCCGTTAGATTTTAGGATTCTAATTAACTTAAATCATAAGAAATTTTATGTTATAAAATTTATTTTAATAAATTACATAAATGTTTTGAAATCCGACACATGAAACAAACCGAAGAGTCATTCGAGCCACCTGGTCCATAGGTTAACCCGGTTCGATGCGGTTCGACCGCAATCAATAATTAATGAAATTATATATATACACGACACATATGCACACATATATATATATATATGTATAAAAACTAACAAATCACTAAGATATGTTTAAAAAGGATATGTTTAACTGACAAAGTAAAAAAAAAAATTATAAAGTATTATTCACAAACGGAAGAAAATCATAAAGTACCAGAATGTAAAATCTGAATAACTCGATAAAAACAATAAAGAAAACCTTCTCATAGAATTATTATGGAATCATGATCCATCCGGATCAACGATTAATATGTCCAATTCACGGTTATTTGCTGAATTTTCATGGATTTTATTGGATATTTATAATATCGGGTTTTAGAACTATAATAGGACCGGCTGGTCTGACCAGGATCTGAAAATATTGCATTATTTAAAAAAAAAAACAAATTCTGTGCCGGCGTGCGGGTGAAAATCTAGTGATTTATTATTTTTGAAGATAATAACTAATTTTTTTATTTTTGGTAAATAATCTCACCTATATTTAAGGAAATCTAAACTAATCTAAAATATTTTTTTAATTTTCTGAATTAAATTAAAAAATAAAATATAACCAAAGTTAAAAAATTTGTGATATCAATGGTTTAGAAGATTAGTACACACTCAATCTATATATTTATGAGTGTTACAATGCTAATCCATTTTTTTAATCTGCCTCTAATCACCCTATTACATTGGATCTTTTGACAAACAAACCCTTAAAAGATGACGATTATAAAAACATAACATTAACCCGCCCATCATATTACCGTATAATATAAATATTTACTAATTTCGAATATTTGAATTTTTAAAATAATTGATTATGATAAAAAAAAATACAATAGCATATTTGTTTATCATCTGTGTTATTATGAGAATATTATTTAAATTCGAATATTTAGATTAAATCTAAATTAATATATGATTTATTATTTTTAAAGATAATAACTAATTTTTTGATTTTTGGTAAATAATCTAACCTATATTTAAGAAAATCTAAAATAATAAAATAATTTTTTACTTTTCGTAATTAAATTTTTAAAAATATATAACCAAAATTAAAACTTTTGTGATACCAATGGTTTAGAAGATAATGGTTTGTATTTGAAATTTTATTTCCAAAAATGAATTTTTAAGTGAACAAAATTATTCTATTTGGAAACAGAGATAGTTATCCACAAAAATTAAAAGTTTAAAAGTTATCCAAGATATGAATAGTTTTAAATTTATTTTTCCTGTTTGTTCACAAAAAGTCACTATGTTGTAATATTTATATATATTTACTAATTTTGAATATTTGAATTTTTAAGATGATTGATTATGATAAAAAAAAATATAATAACATATTTTTTTATCATCTGTGTTATTATGAGAATATTATTTAAATTCGAAAATTTAGATTAAATCTAAATTAATATCTGATTTATTGTTTTTGAAGATAATAACTAATTTTCTGATTTTTGGTAAATAATCTAACATGTATTTAAGAAAATCTAAAATAATCTAAAATAATATTTTTAATTTTTGGAATTAAATTAAAATGTAACCAAAATTAAAAAAGAGAAATTGTTCAAAATGACACTTTTTGAAAACTTTATGACCAAATTAGCACCCTAATAAAAAAGTCTCATTTTTAGCATTCATTAAAGAGATAAAATACTATTTTAACCCTAATATAATTCTGACATAATCATGATCTTAGAAGCTTTCATAAAAGTGTGCCACCACGAACTCCGGTAGATCGATAACGGAGTGCTCGTTTTGCGGTCGCGTAACGGAAGAACGACAGACGGAAAACCACCACCTCTTTTTATCTCCGCGCACAAGACACTCCTCTCTGCCTAGTCACTCCCGATCTTCAGACGGCGGCGCAACCGTCTCCGGAAGACGAGGAAGATCCATTTGAGCCTACCGGATTCATCACCGCCTTCTCTACTTGGTCACTCGAGCTTAGCCCGATCTTCGTTAGGTCCTCCCTCTCCTTCTCCGGTCATCTCGCCGAGCTCGAACGAACCCTAGAACTCGCTTCTTCCGCATCGAATTCGTCGACGGTTGTGGTGGACAATCTTAGGGCTTATATGCAGATCATCGATGTGGCGTCGATTTTAGGGCTGGATTGCGATATCTCAGAGCATTCTTTCCAGATGTTTAGGGATTGATGCTCATCTACTTGATTGCGGAACAGAAGCGTTGAGGCGCTAGCCACTGCTTGCCTTTTTCAGGCTATTAGGGAAGCCCATGAGCCTAGAACTCTTCAGGTACCCCTTTTCATCACTAGTTTTCAATGGCAGATTCAGTTTCCGCGCCTCAATTCCTTGAAATTGCAACTTTTGTCTTCAATGGGTCTTCTTTGATTACACCAATGAATTGGAGTAATATGTTAAAGAACACCTTTTCTTTGTTGATGGAATCATTGTCATGTATTTGCATTTGCCTTGGGCAATCTGGTTTGTCCATTTCGTTCTCAGCAATGTGATTTCCGAACAGCTTGGTTGATTTTGCATGTATCAGCAACGCAAAGTTTTCGAATTTAGGAACCTGGACCTGCTAGGTTTCTGAAGCTTTTGTGTTTGCTCAGAGGAATCAAGCTGCTTTGTTGGTGTACTTTTATTGTCTGAGCTTTGATGCTTTATCAGTAACCGTTCTTATCATTTTCCTTCGTTGTTAGATGCTATTTTTGAACTGTTTTGCGCATTTAGATGCATTTTCTATCTTAGAAAACATAAATCTATTTTCTTAAGTCAGGTTTTGGTACCACCAAAACTTGATTTCAGTTCATTATAGGACTTGATTTCTGTCTTAATGTCTTTTTCTTGCTTTGCACAACAGGAAATCTCCATTGCAGCCAATGTACAGCAGAAGGAAATTGGGCGGCCATATTACTGCTGAGTCTAAAACAAAAAGAAAAAGAAAAAAAATTCTAAGCCCATTCACAAAACAAAGATTTGAACCATATTCTCAAATCCAAATTAATGATGTATTTAACATCTACACCACAACCATAAACTAAGCCCATATAGAACTATGGTAATGATGTATTTAATCACTACACCTTT